>CM038796.1:5642389-5747414 GCA_021764765.1 Vicia sativa | reverse complement strand
AAATGCGTATAAATTCATAAAACAAGAGAATTTTATAAGCTATTATTCCACCATAGGCATAATCGGGTTTATTCATCCATTCAACAACATAAAGTCATAAACATACATCACACACAACAACAAATTATAACAAAATTCATCCTAACATGTTTTAATCCATACAAATGCAATCACAGACTCGTGCATGTGGTACCAAGTGAACTAAGTCACAACTGATCCATAATCACGGATATAGTTACATCGATTCGATTTTAATCACCCACGAACATGAATCCAACCCTCCCATAATCATAGGGGCGGTTATTGGCATACTCACTAATTTCACACTGGGGTGGATTACTGCCACCAGAATGTATACCTATGCACATCATAAAAGCATGCAACATTCAACATGAGTTATGATAACATCATAACCATCATCAAATCAAACATGATAACCATCATTTATCATGAACATCGTAAACGAAGCATAAACATGCACTGACGATTCGCGCGACATCATCTTTAAAACATGATAACCATCATTTATCATGAACATCAACAATAGCATAAACATGCACACCATCAGGCATACAACATCATCAATCAAAACATGATATCAATCAATATCATGAACATCGCCAATAGCATAAACATCTGAAGCAATTACCCATTATTCCGGTAGTGTCATCACTAACACAAGCGTGCAACCATCAATATGCACATAATACGCCATTATGACAACATACCTTTTCCTATCCACAAGTACACAAGATGCGAATAAAACCACAAAGTTGGAAAACCAACACTTTCCAAAATAAAACCAAGTTACCATTATTTTATTTATTTCACAAAATAGAATATTTAATTGGGAATAATGTCCAAAATGGCGATTAAAAAGGACTTAGGGTTCAAAAGTTATGAATTTTCAAAGTTTAATATTTTTCAAAAATAACGGTTAGTAGCTGGTTCCTCGAGGAAGTAACCGTTCCATCATCATAAAATGAAAACGATTACGGAAAATGTATGGGAACCGGGGTTCTCGAAAGAATGTAGGTTCCCATGATTTATAAGGAAAATATTTTTCGAAAAATATACCAGAACCAGTTACTCACAACTCATAAAAATCATCTTGTTGAAATTATATGTGGAACGGTTCCTCGGGAGAACAACCGGTTCTGCGATATAACAACAAAAAAATTTATTTTGTGACATTCATGGTTTCTAATACAACCCCATTCATTCCAATACGAACCAAACCACAATTAACTCCAAAATACTTCATCAACGCATAATAATGTAAAAACATCATGTATCATAACACATAACAATCCTATAACATGTAATTGGCGATTTTACAATTAGGCATTCTACAGTCAAAACTCATAAACCTAGAAAATCTAAATTGGGATTCCTAACCACTAAATCAATTTTATCGTTCCCCAAAATCAATAAGGCATAATAATCAGAGAAAATCATCCACTTACCTTAGCAAAATCTTGAATTCCTAGAGCTTTGGGTATTCCTATTCCTTTTTTCCACTTCTCACGTCTGATCTATTCTTCTTACTTTTGGCTTTCTAACTCTTTCCTTCTTATTTTCCTTCTTATTATAATAACAATAAAATAGGATTAAAGGTTTTACTTACACCCCTCACTCCTACTCACCACACCACAAGTCCAATTTCTTTCTTTATTTAATTATTCCAATAATTCAACTTTTAATTAAATAAATAATTCAAATTCAAATTATTTAATAATTGAAAATATTGAGTGTTACAACTCTCCCCACTAAAAAGGTTTTTCGTCATGGCTTATACCTTGAGCGAAAAATTCGGGTAAGAGTCCTTCATCACGGTTCTCAACTCTCAAGTAACATTACCACTCCGGTCCTCCCCAAGCTACTTTTACCAAGCAATCTCTTTACCCATAGGCTTGACTTTCAATCCTCAATCCTCATAGCAATGTTTCAATAGTCAAATTATCTCGCACTTGTATATCATACACAGATCTCATGAGACGGATCGACAATATACTTCCTGTGAGATACATGATACATCATGCATTCGCGGTGTGGTGATGGCAATCGATAAGCAACCTTCCCAACCTTTTTCATAATTTGGAGCGGACCAATAAAGCGTGGAGTTAACTTCGACTTCAACACTACCGACCAATACCGGTCATAGGAGTAACTCTCATAAACCTGCGATCTCCTTCACTAAACTCGAGTTCATCCTCCTCTTATCATGATAACTCTTCGGCGACTACGGCTCTCATCTTCTCTGAATCATCTTAATCTTCTACGAAGTCATTGGACGGGTCTTTGGCCTAATCGCATCACTTTCTTGATTCATACCAACAGCGATGTTCTACCCTCACCATACAATGCCTCAGCGGGCCATACCAATACTCGAATGAAAACTATTGTTGTGAGTAAACTCAATCAAAGGTAAGTAATTATCCCAAGCTCCACCTTTCTCCACACAGAGCCTACAACAAGTCCTCTGGTGAATCGTTCTCCGTATGACCATCATGCCTTGGATGATAAGTAAGAACTCAACCTCGACTTAGTACCCAGAGCTTCTTGCAGCCACGTCCATAACTTAGGCGTAAACCTCATATCTCTATCGACACAATACTATGGGAATATCATACAAACTTACAATCCTCTTAACATCTGGTGAGCCAATTTCTCCATGGATAATCCATTCTCATTGGTATAAAATGAGAAGATTTAAATCAACTATCCATTATAACCCGAATAGCATCACAATTCTTAATCTCGGAAGAATCCACAAAATCCATAAAATGCCATCCATTTCCATCCGGAACAAACAATGGTTCCATCAATCCCGGGTTTACGATGTTGGATTTTCGACGACAAATCAAACAAGCATAAAAAAATCAACAATTTCCTTCTTACATTCGGTCACCAAAACAACCTCTTCAAATTATGATACATTTACTAGCACCAGGATGGATACTTTCGATCCTTCTGATGTCCTTCCTCCGTGATACTCTTCTTAGGATTTAGCAATATCGATCAAAACCGCGAACTACATCACCAGTCTCCTTAACACCGTTCTCGATTTGAATTCCTCTATTGACCTATGTTGATCAACGTCAATCTAGTGTTCGAGACTTTCTGTAGTGCATTACAAATGCCTCCACAATTTCAAAACAAATACTACAGCCAGCCTACTCAAATCACGAGTCGGATAATTCCTTTCATGAATCTTCAATTGTCTTGAAGCATAAGCCACTACATGTTTATTCTGCATTAAAACACCACCTAAACCCATCGGTGAAGCATCACAATACACAATAAAAGATTCACCGGATTCGGCAATATCAAAATCGAACAGCAGTCAGCCATCCTCTTCATTCTTGGAAACCTTTCTCACAATCCGAATCCCATACAAACACTTGTCCTTTTCTCGTCAACTTAGTCAACGACAATTCCAACATCGAAAATCCTTCAATGAACTTTCTATAGTAACCTGCAAGACCAAGAAAACTACGAATTTTAGAAGCATTCTTCGACGCCTCCCATTAAGATACCTCTTCTACCTTCATGGGTCAAACAATCCCATTCTTGGAAATCACATGACCAAGAAAGCTTACTTCACTCAACCAATAATTCACACTTAGACAACTTCGCATAAAGCTTCTTGTTTTTCAATAACTCTAACACAATTCTGAGATGTTACGCATGTTCTTCATCACTCCTTGAGTAGATCGAGAATGTCATCAATAAAACCACCACGAGACTTATCAAGATAGGATGAAATATCTATTCATATACTCCATAAAAACACCGGGTGCATTAGTAACTCAAGCGGCATAAGAACACTCTTAATGTCCATAACTCGATTCTAGCGGTCTTTTGAATATCTTCGGGTTTTGCGAATGCGATATCCGGACCTCGGATCAATCTTCTAATACCAATCTCAACCAATTGATCCGTCAAATTATCGATCATCGATAATGGATACCGATTCTTGATCGTAACTTTATTCAGCGCACGTAATCAACACATAGTCTCATAAACCTTCTCTTTTTAACCAACAACCGCAGGAGCACTTGGCGGTAAAACACTCGACGAATAAATTTTTCTCAAGTAACTCCTCTAATTGCTTCTTCAATTCAACTAACTCGGATGTGCGACATGCGATACGGTGCCATCGATAATGGACTAATTCCAGGAATCAAATCTATAGCAAATTCTACTTCTCTCTCGGTGGCGCTCACTAACATCTTCTGGAAAAACTTCTGGAAATTCATTAACAATGGGTAACTCATTACTCTTAGTCTTTCCCTTCACTTCCATCGAAGAACACAACATAAACACTATCGCACTGTCATTAACAGCTGCGCAACTCTGATTCATCCATCTTAATTCATTGTCCTTATTAGAGTCCCCTTCAACTTATATGGTCCATAAGCTGCAACCAAGTTTCATTCATATTCATCACTTTATGCACCATTAAGATAGTAAGACAATTTTATACCATCCAATACGATTCCGTCACTATCGACAAAGTTAAAGGTGATCAGTCCTCAATTTATCAATAGATATCCGATAATCACACTAAATTACAAACCATCATTACCAACACTTATTGTTCTTAGAATCATTACTAGCCTCTTGCACTTCCAACTATGACTCATGATCAAGCGATTCCAACGACTCTAACAACTCTTTGCCTTCTTAAGTAGTACATCGCACCAATGACTTACAACCAAAACATATCGAAGAAGCATCTCTTCTCCCTCGCTTCACACTACTCAGCAACAAGCAATCAAAAAGCAACAAATCAAGCAGGTGTTGTACACACTTGTTGCGTACAAAGGATAATAACATTAAGACAGGTCATAACGACTATGCTCTGATACCACTATTGTAACACCCTTCTAAATACTTGTGATTTATAAAATATTTCAAAGTTAACATGTCATCAAAGGCGTCCACGATTGATTAAACTAAAATTCAAACACAATATCATGCTTTCATAGGAATCACAATTCCATTTAAAAAAAATACATATCGGTGGTTGAGTCATGACTATATGTGAACAAGGAAAAACATAAGTAAGAAGTGGCCTTGCAAGTTTATGTGGATATATGTGGTCATATTGCAAAAGTATAGATATCATAAAGCCAGAATAGTTCTCTCCATGTGAAGGAATATGGTCAAAGTCATATGGTATGATATCTCAGAAATAGGCAGTTCGGATTAGTGAAAGAAGAGGCAGTAATCATATATAATTGCATGATGTACAAATATGAGGTAACTTGTGCCTTTATTGGAACTAACTCCTCTCAACAAAAACAACCAAACTTTATTAAAGATGGTCAGAGTGAGTTTGGAATGTACAAAGTTGTTTTTAGTGCAGTCCATCAAGCCAAAATTTATTCTCCTTTACCAAAGACCAAAAGTTGTTATTTCATGGCCTATTTATAGAGGATCTCTCTACCTCTATTATCAAGTGAAAACTTGATGTATTTGTCATCACGAGGTTCATTCTAGTTTGGGCTTCATGCGCCTGAATATGGTTTTGTGAAGGCTTCTATTGTCAAATTTTTGCTAAAAAGGGGGAGAGAAAGTTATGTATCACTCAGAAATTGAAACAAGAGAGTGAAATTATGTCTAAGTCACGGTGTCCAAATGGAATAAACCAAACTATCTATCATGTTCCAGCCTAAAAAAATTTGTGACTTGTGATCTGAGTTTATGAGCACACTTGTGACCCATGTTCTAAGTTACATGGAGATTTTTCAAAATCCTTTCTGAAATGTCTCTAATGCTACTCGGTAGTATATCCCAATCAACACCAAGCCTTCTACCTTTTCCTACCTAGCACACCTGAGGTTGGTTCAATAGAAAATAAGATGTTGAATGGGATGTTGAGACATTACCTCAAATCGAAGATGTGTCAGGATTATTTCAATTGTTTAAATTATTGTTTTATTAATATTTTTTTGTACTTATTTGTTTTAGTCAAAATTTTCCTAAAGGGAGATTATAAGTTCTTGTTTCTAAGGATTGACATCAATTTTGAAAACAAATAATATGACAATAATGTATTATCGATAGGATATTTAAGAACTTGTAAATCATATTGGAATGCCTAAACATCTTGTGTTGAGTTAAATCAACATCTGGAACAACATGTCGAAAGAGATGTCGTGACATCAGGCATCGTGCTACTGAACTGTTAAAGTTGTTATAGTTCTGTTTTAAGTTTTGCAGAATATTCTGGGAATATTATGCATCATATGTGGCGTGTCATTGAAGGCATATGTGGAGGTCTAGAAGATTCAATTAGTAACTAAGGAGAAAAATCAGATTGAGGACCTTGATTGTAGCAGAAGTTTTCTGTTGTTTGTTTTATGCAGAGGTTTGTTTTTGTAGTTTGTTACAACTGATATGATGTTGTTTGAAGGCCCAAATCTAGTTGGGTGATAGGTAATAAATAAGGACTTTGTAACCTAATTTTAGTAATCTATCCAATTATATAAAGATGTAATCATTAGGGTTAGCCGTGTGTGTGAACCACTCGGATTATGGAATAGTCATCTGGTGTACCTCAAAGCCCGTAGGCAAGAGGATAGCCCTCACTCGAAGCTATGAAGCAATGAGTTGAGTTGTGTTCTTGGAAGAAGATTTGAAGCAATTCCAAGTATGTGCGTCAAGAGTCTTTGACTGCTTTTTTATTTGAAGAGGTGTTCTTCAAATAGGTTATCATTGTTGCAGAAGTTTGTAACAATTGGGTATCATTAGGGAGTGAGCAGAGGTTCTCTTGTCTTAGATGGTCTTCTAAGATAAAGGTTTCATTGGGTAGTGATTAGGTAAACCGGAGGTTGTTTATCTATAAACCAGAGGTTGTTTACATAAAATAATACTACTGATAGTGGAGTCTTCTTCCTAGCTTGGTAGCCCCCAGATGTAGATTAGTTTGAACCGAATTGGGTTAATAATTCTGATGTGTTCTTTATGTTTCCTGCACTGTTGTATTACTCTACCTTGTTTATTTGTCTAATGTCAGATCAGATGTCTCGATATTCTTATAGGACATCTGAGTCTACTGTTGCACCAAAATTTCAACTATGATAATGTGATCAAAGTGAGAGGTCAATATATACATTAAATTCTCAATTATCATCTTACCGGTTAGGGTTTCACCATAAACCTTCATGCGATGGACGAGTTTCTGCACCTTCGACACATACTCTGTAATATTTTAATCTTCACCCATCGATAACAATTCATATTGTCGATGCAAGGTCTGACTTGACAACCTTGACTATCTCACATCCTTCATAGTATTTGACAAGAATATCTTATGCCTCCTTTGTTGATTCAGCATGAGAGATCCCGTTGAAGTTTGTCGCATCAATTGTCTTCTGAATGTAATATGCAACCTTGTAATCCTTCTTCTTAGCTTCGTTGTAGCCTATTTTTTGTGTGTCGATTGCATCTATAGCCAACGGGGAAACACAATTGGTAACCACGTGTACGGTTTCGTAAAAGCCAAATAGAGATTGCATTTGTTTTCTCCATCGAATCCAATTCTTGTCGTCAAGAGTTTGAAGAGAATTCTGAATGCTATTGTTATTGTAACACCCCAAATTCTACCCGTAAAAATATAAGGAAAATCGGAGTATTTTAATTTTTCATACAACACATGGGATGCCACATTTCAACTTTAACAACACAAACATATCAGATACATAACACTATTATTATCAGGGGATCACATAACTCTTACTTCAGCTTTTAAAACAAATCAACCTTTTATTTAACATGCGGTGAAAATTCATATGTATTTAATCCAAGTGACTAATCATCTTTATCCAATTAAGACAAATGGAAACATCATAGTATTTGTTATTATTCAACTTAAAATACAACATCAATAACAACAACTAAAATGACATAAACAAAACATCCCCCGAGTGCTACGTATCAGAGCAACTAGACCGACTTGGACTAACAACAACTAAATTCTTCATTCTCGAATACTTGCGTTACGGTATAAAAGCAACGGCGAGAACAAATAAAAGGGTGAGATATCTACTAATATAATGGAATTCATGATAAATAATATATTAGAATGTAGATCATATAATTCACGCTTCACATAATCCAAACAACGATTATATCAACAAATATCAACGATTACAGCAACATATACTAACAATTATGACAACAATTATAACAATTATATCACAACATTTTCAACACAACATAACAACTATTTCACAATTTGTGAATAACGCAATGTAAATCAACAGCATCAACATAACAACTATAATTGTGCGACTTCAAATGCGACTCGACTATGCATATGCATGTCGTACCATTAGATAAAACTCTCAGCGTAATTATTTGCCAGTGATTACGAGGCACAAGGCATAAGCCTTCAACATAATTAACTTTGCTGACGGCAGCGTGTTTGCCATCGAGGCCGGCATAAGCCTTGACATAATCAACTTTGCCCCAACGGCCAACATGTTTGCCATCAAGGTCAAAAGCATAACCTTCAACATAATCAACAACTTTGCGGCCAGCGTGTTTTCCATCAAGGCCAAGGCATATAAGCCTTTAACATAATAATGCAATGTATGCCATGCGACAAAAACCACAATCTTCTTTCGATCAATGACGGAAAATCAACAACAACACACAACAACAACGTAATTCCCAATTCAACACTGGCCATAGGCCTACAACGTAAACAACATATCAACAACAATCCAACATTGGCTAAAAGCATACAACGTAATCAACTCAACATAATCGACTCAACATAAACAACTCAACATAATCGACTCAACATAAACAACTCAACATAATCGACTCAACTTTAACCAGAGACCTACGACGTAATCAACGTAATTAACCACAACTCATCATTGGCTAAAAATCCTACAACTTAATACCAATGTATATTATTTTCATCCACTCAATAATTCACTGCTAGACACTACATTAATCTCTGGGTAACTTATTTCTATGATTCAACTTACAATCATTCGGATTGTTTCCATCTAATTTTAGTCAACTACTCATCACTTTGGATTACTAGTATTTCAATTCGGCATTACTATCAACAACCATCACGTTACTATCCATTCCTCTTGAATTAGTATTGATTTTAATCATTAAGTACCTACTAGTCCACAATACAACAACTAGCCGGATTCTACTATTTCAACACTATTACAATACCTCGGCTAACCGAAGCACCCTCAGTTATCGTCAACCATTTCGCTCTTGTCGGTATTCATATAATCTACATAATCCAACTTAATTTAATAAAACCATACAACCATATTGTCACTTCATTAATAATCTTCCTACCAATCTTAATCACTTATCGTAGTTGATTCTAAGGGCATATAGCGACAACATAAACCAGGCCGTAGGGACGAATCAACCATCAACGTTGCCACCAAGCCTTTAATAACAACAACGTTCGACAAAACAACAACAACGAACAATAACAACTCCCAACAAGAACAACGTTCCACAACAACTTCATAATATCGATTCATTACATTGACATGGATTCAACAAAACAAGCATACTACGATGGCTTACTAGCATATATAGGTCATTCCTCGACTCTTCCCATTTCGATTAATCGACCAAACAGCTTACATTTACCAACACATTACTCCAGAACTATTTCTAATCGATTCCTATGTCATTCCTTACTAATTACTAGTAATATCTTACTCATAAAAGCCTACTAAGTTCCCTATCAAAGTACTTAAATTTGGCGAGAACTGAAATCGGAAAAATTAAGACCAAATCAACTCGGTGCAGCGTCATGAACTCTCTTTCGCGTGCGACCTTGAGTTCAGTTCACGTCGCGTCATCGGTTGACGTCATGGTAGCGTAACAGTTGGAGTTTTTGGGGCACCTCTCCTCAACACCCTCAATTCCAAATCTATGGCATTCAACACCCCTGACCCACAATAAACCATTCTAAGGCATTAGCAACATGTATTACCAAGCAAAACAACATTAGTCATAACATTCAACAAGATTCATAGATTTCAAGCTTCAATTGACATTTCCACAACAACAACAAAACACCAAAACAATGCAACTATAAACTTCATCCGTATCATTCATCGTATGTGTCCCGTTATAGAGTTAGAACCACTCTTACCTCATTGATGGCGGCTCTAAGCTTGGCTCTAGCTCTTGGTTTTCTCAAACCTAGCCCTCTTTCTCTTTCTTCTCTATTTGTCTTCTTTCCTTCTCTTATAATGACTTCCTTTCTCCTTTCTTTTCTTTTATAATCCCACTAGTAATAATAATACTATTAACTCATCATGGAGTCTAACAAATAACACCTCCTCATTACTTTGCGATACCACAATTAAAGTCGACTCGATTAATAAAATAGTCCATTAATAACAATAATATTATTTCTAATATTATTTCTTCCAGCAATCAACTTAAATAATTCTCCGACTAACAAGAATAAAATTACTGACTTAATAATCCAATCGTTTTCCAAAATAATACCGACAAATCAATTGATTCTCGAACTTGATAAATCCAATAATTAAATCCTTAAATAATTCAATTAACCAATTAATTAAATTTGGGCGTTACAGTTACCATTATTCTTCGTTGTGGTTGCTGTGAACAATCCACAATCCGAAAATATGATCTCGGCGTGTGATTCTTGAAAACACAATCAAGAATCTAATCGGAGCTCTAGATGTCAATTTGTTGGTGCGTGAGACACTTTTAGTGAGGGAGAAAAGGAATAAAGGAAATAAATATTTTATTATGAACTGAATTTTTATAAATTGATTTACAAACTAGTCTATTTATATACAATTAACATACACTAAGTGACTAACAAACCCTAATTGAATTTGGGTTTGGATTATACAACTTAGATTGTATCTAACATTATATCAAATATTTCGATACTTTTAACACTAATCAATCTTTCCAACAATTCTTCAAAAAAAATTATTTGAAACTTTTATAGTAAAATATGACAATTTATCGCACACACGTGAACGAGGTCAATATAATACACCGGAAAGGAAAAAATAATACTTGGAGTGTGGCATATCCCATAACGGAAAAAATATTTGTGGACTATCCGCTAAAATATTTAATGGGACAACTTCTCTACCCATCACAAAAAATTGGATAGTGTATCTTCAATCAATCACATGACATCATTCAATGTTAACATATTTAATTATTTATTAATAGTACACTTGTTTGTTGTTTTCAATATATTTTACATTAACGTAACTTTACTCGATTTTTTAAGTTGTGTAAATAAGAATTCACTGACATTTAAACTAATCCACATCTACTATTTTCTAGTAGACCCCAATACTAGGGCAGTAGGATAATTTCCTTATAAGTAAAATAATTAACATTTACTAAGTCTGTTAATGATAAAAAATGGGACATGTGTGATTTTTTCTCAAAGCTATTGAGGATGACAAGTCCATTTATCTCTAATCAATGCTTTCAATCCCTGCTGTAAACCACGTTAGATGTACATTTCTATTAATATCCAACATAGTGGTAGAGCACCCTATAACAGCTGACTTTTGTTGGCAGTAAATTTGAAGAGATCAATTAATCCCACACAACACAATACTTATACTTTTCCTTTAATTATATTACAGACACTTGTACTATTTTTATATGTATAACTTGTTTTCTCTAATATTTAACTTGTTAAAATAAACTTGTGACAAATATTTATATATGATGAGTTGGTAAGATTACGTGGGAAATAAGATTATGAATGAACGGAGTGGCATGCATTTCGCTAACACCAAATCAAACCTAACAAGACTCTTTCAATACCCTTTTTCTGTTGATATATTTGCATTTTCTTCTTCTTTTTCAAACCCTACCTTAGCTACATTCTTGTTTGTCAAAGGTACCTATCCATATCTCTTCTCTTAACATTCTCTTTTCATTGTTTTTCTAAGTTTTTCTGACATGTTTCATGTTGTTGTTTTGTTGTTCATGATAATGGTTGAAAGGTATATGTATATAACTAATAGGTGCACATGAATCCTCAATATGTATGCTAGTGCTTGATTCTTGACCATTCGAGTTATCTTGCAATATTCATTCATTCACTCATGTGTGACCTCATGTCTGCGCCTGTTGACCGGCCTATTAAACTCGGTGAGTTTGTTCGATTGAATTATTCGTCAGTTTCTTGTTTTTTGTTATCATTGGAATATGGATGATGAGTTTATGGATTTTCTTGATAGGTTATGAAATAGAGTCTTCTGAGGATGAGAAGAAGAAAAGGGTTGGGTCTATTAAGAAGGTGGCATTGAGTGCCTCAAGTAAGTTCAAGAGTTCCTTCAGCAAGAAGGGGAGGAAGCATAGCAGGGTTATGTCTATCTCTATTGAAGATAATTTTGATGCAGAAGAGTTAACCATTGTTGACGCTTTTCGCCAAACACTCATCTTGGAAGAGCTCTTACCCTCAAAGCATGATGATCCTCATATGATGCTAAGGTAATCATTATCACATGTGAATTAGCATATGATTATTCGGTTCCACATTTGTGCCTCTTAGAATCTCTGTCATGTCTGGTGTCTGTGTTTCGGCTTCCTAGCCTAGAATCTCGTGGTATTTTTCAGTTATATATTTATGATTATAGCATGAGTAGGTTTAATCAATGCCTTGATTTGATTTCAATGCTCTAAATGAACCTATAATTGTCTAGATTTTTGAGGGCAAGAAAGTATGACATAGAGAAAACAAAACAAATGTGGTCAGATATGCTTAAATGGAAAAAGGAGTTTGGTGCTGACACAATCATGGAGGTATATTCAAGTGAAAAAGAAATCATGTACTTTTACATAGCATTTTCCATTTATGTACCTTACCATAAACTGTTTATTCTGTTATAAGGATTTTGAATTCAAGGAGCTTGATGAAGTTCTGAAATACTATCCACAAGGGCATCATGGAGTTGATAAAGAAGGAAGACCTGTTTACATTGAAAGATTGGGTCAGGTTGATTGTAGCAAGCTGTTGCAAGTGACATCGGTTGAGCGCTATCTCAAGTACCATGTCAGAGAGTTTGAGAGGACTTTTGCTATTAAGTTGCCTGCATGTTCAATTGCAGCAAAAAGCATTGATCAAAGCACAACTATCTTGGATGTGCAAGGAGTGGTGTGTATAAAATTCTACTTCTTAAAACTGTTTTGTTCATATTGTAATAAGCTTCACATAATTATTGACTAGCATGTTTGGTATTCAGGGTCTTAAAAGTATGAACAAAGCTGCAAGAGATCTCCTCCAAAGGCTTCAGAAGATTGATGGTGATAACTATCCTGAGGTAACTGGTTTTTATCTATTCTACCATCAGAGTCGTCTTAAGTTTTTGAAGACTCTGTGTAAGTTAGTCACGATTAATCGTGGAAAAACATCTAGGGATCATATTTAGTCACATTTTAACCGTGAAAAATTTGAGGTCATGTGCTATAACCCACCTTGCACACCCTCAAAAGGCAGCCCTATCTACCATAAGCATGATAATAGTTTAAATGGACCTGTAAATTTACCCTAATCGGACTTTTTTTTTTCATATAGTCGTTGAACCGTATGTTCATCATCAATGCTGGTTCTGGATTTAGGCTCTTGTGGAACACTGTTAAGTCATTCCTTGATCCTAAGACTACCTCAAAAATCCATGTAAGCATTTTAGGCTTACTTACAAATCTGTACAAATGGTTTATTTTTAGTTAACTTGTTATGCAAGTAACTGAACCTGTTAATGATTTATTCACCAGGTGCTAGGCAACAAGTACCAAAGCAAGTTGCTAGAAATCATTGATGCCAGTGAACTTCCAGAGTTCTTGGGAGGTACTTGTACTTGTGCAGATAAAGGTGGATGCATGCTATCAGACAAGGGTCCATGGAATGATCCAGAGATCTTGAAGGTAGTTTTACTGCAAAAATGATGTGTTTTCTTTGTGACATGGTTAATAGTAATAGCATTCATATAGCAAAGAAAAACAATAGCGATTACTTATTTATTTTGGATGATTTAGCTGGCGCAAAATGGTGTTGGTAAATGCACAAGAAAAGTCATATCTGGAATCGAGGAGAAAACAATCAAACAAGAAGAAACTACATATCAGAAGGGATTCAAAGAAGCATATCCAGAGACACATGATGTTCATTGTTTATCCGCGGATACACCCAAATCCTATGCTGTAAGTTATAGGAAATCACCTTCCTAGTTTGCTTATCTTTTCAAACAGGATTAGAACAAGTTTCATTACTTTATGAAATTAAACTCAAAATTTCTAATTCAATTGCTATGTTTTTTTAATATTGCAGGTTGCAAAGAAATGCGGTGTTTATCAGTATGATTCCTTTGTTCCAGTACTTGACAAAGGAGTTGATTCATCATGGAACAAAACAATGGAAAATGATAAATATGCAATTTCTAAAGGTATTGTATCATTTCACGTCTCGTACATAAACTCAAATAAATCAATTCAAACATGACGTTGATAGATTATTGTTTGTTATGGTGGCAGATTGTTTCCCTAACAATAATGGAACGAATTCTGGTAAACTTAGCAGTCAATTTGTTGGTGGAATAATGGCACTTATTATGGGAATTGTAACAATGATTCGCATGACAAGTAGCATGCCAAGGAAAATCACAGAAGCAGCACTCTATGGTGGCAACTCAGGGTATTATGATGGCAATATGTTGAAAGCACCTGCCATTTCAAGCAATGACTATATGGCCGTAATGAAGCATGGCTGAACTCGAAGAAAGTTGCTGTTCTCTCTGCTAGACCTGTCATGCCTCCAGAAAAAGAAGAAATGCTTAACAATGCTCTAATTAGAGTCACTAGTCTTGAACAAGTCTTGGGTGCAACCAAAAGATACGCTTCTAATAACACTTCGTTACTCTCTCAGAGCACTATTATAAGTAAACAATTACTTTACAAATTCATTGAATAATCGATGTATCTGATTTTTTAGGCACTAGATGATGCTCTTGCTAAACAAGATGGTCTTCAAGCTCAAATTGACAAGAAGAAAAAGAAGAAGAAGTTGGTACGTTATATCTGCTGTGCATTTTCATAAGATTCTTCTTCTATAGACTCTCCTCGAGTGTTTGCTTTTGTTCACAAACTTTATCGGGTTTGTGTGTGATTACAGTTTTGCTTCCACTAGTAAGTTTGTTATGTGACCGAGCTTCAAAAACCAAAGAGTTGTAAAGTTGGAAACTATCTACATTATCAGCCCCCTTGAATGCATGCAGAATTCATCTATCTTCTTCATACAGTATTGTTATTCTTGTAAGTTTGCTATATTTTGACAATTGTGTATAACACATCTTTGAGTCTCAAGCACATTCATAGTAACATTTGGTTTTCATTAATCATTGTAATTGTAACACCTTTGCCTATGTGCAATCTTCAAACTTTATGTAAAAGGAGGATTTCTCCCAATAAATCTATGCATAACAAATTGTGTAATATTTTTTAAAATATAAGCCATTGATTTTATTTTAATATACAGTTAAAATAAATCTTACAGTGTCTCAATAATAGTTAAATTATTTATCCTGACACATCTGCTTTGGCAGTCATCATAATGGTAACATCAATTCCTAATGATGCCAACACATCTATGTCATAGATAGCCTAGTGTCCAATATATTCCTTTTGACCAAACACTGCAAATAGATCCTATAAAAGATATTAGCTTTTGACAGGCGATACTACCAACCAAACCCTGTGTTTGTGATTAGGTGCCTCAAAAGCTCTGCTGGATTAGAAACAACTAAAAACATAGTACCACCCTACGCATTAGAATAAACAATAGAGCAAAGTTTTACTTCTCTAGAAAGCAGAAATACAAAAACCAGAGGACATAAATAAGCAAGAAAACAAACCAGATACAAAGATGGCTACAAACAAAAACTGAAAGAGCTTGTGTTTAACAAACTAGCAAAGATGCTATTATGGATATACACACAGGTGAAGTAATTATCTGTTTAGTTTACTCATAGTATACACTGAAAAACAGTGGATACAGTTACATCATTGGTACAACATTCCGTAAGTATTACTACAATCGTGATCTGAGAAACATCTTCCTCATTGGAGTATATTTGTGGAGTATCTTTCTATGAGCCATATACCTCACCAGCAAAACTTCTTTTCTGATTGAAACACAACAAAATAAGAAAACAGACATATTAGAAATCTGAAAATTGTCCTTTTGTTTTGAAGATTTTAACTTTGCTAAGATACAGATGCCAACTTACTCGTAACTTGGCTTCTTCTTGGCGATCAATGTAAGCAAGCAGCTCTTCTTGCCTCATTAACGCTTCATAGAGCCTATGCATAATCCAGAAATATCAAATATTAGGGAAAACGGCAATTAAAATTGGTTTCTCATGACTGCAATTTCTTGGTGTTAAACAAAAATACCCATCCTACCTTTTTAGTAGCAATTAGCTCTGCTTCCAAAGCATCCACCCGGCATACAGCAGCATTCAACAATTCCTCCTTTTCATATGGCATTTCAGATGGCTTAGATTGGAGTGTGGCAACCTTCTCTTCAAGCTCGCCTAACCTTTTTAGCATCGAAGGAAGGAGAATTTCCTCTGTATTTTCTTGGGTTGATGGAGAAAGAACTTCCATGTTTCTTGTCTCGAGAGTAGGTTCTGAAGTTCTCTGATCTTCATTAGATGATATTCTAGGAAGTTTGTTGGTCATGCGGCAAGAAAATTGACGGAAAAGAGCGAATACCATCAAGAAAAAGGCAGTAAGTGCTACCCAAATCCGAGCTTTAACTCCTTCTGGAGTATTCTGTGTGTCAAGAAGAGGACGTGTTCCTGTATTCAGAAAATCATATTAAATAACTCACATCAAGAAACTAACTCTCCTAAAATCTACAACTATCCAAGTCAACGAATGGTTTAGATCTCAAACAGACACTCTCATCAAAAGCCTTTGGAAATTTAAGTGCAAATGAAATCTGGATGCTATATGAAGGATCCGCAGTTGTCAATCTTGGCTACCGTTGTGGGGTAACCAACCCCGAAAATGCTATAGCACAATATAAATAATCTTTACAACCCCATGAATGCTATACCTAAGTTATAGCAGTAAAGTCCAGAAACAATCATCATAAACCTACTTGTGCAATAGGGTGAAGGTTTAGTGAATAAGATAAATAAGATACATCAAAAGGATGTATCAATAAATGCCAAGTCACCAACCTTTTAAGGTATGAGTCCTCTGTAGAGATATTTGCCTCTTCCATTCAGCATCAACAGGTTTGTCTACCATTGGAGTATTCATCATACCCAGACAAATTACTTGCAAAGCTTGTCTTTCCTACCACCTTAGACTGATAAAACACAACATGAGCGAGAATTATAACGAAACAGAACAGGAAAAATTCTCTGAACAGGTCTCTTAATGTTATATTTTGATTACATGTCATCTCACAATATCTTTAAATATTGTGGACTGCAACAAACAACAACAGCCAAAGCCTTTTGCCACAATATGGAGTCAGCTATGTAGATCAAACGACACCACAATATCTTGTCAGATTAGCTATTATGTATTATTTATTTTAAGTAATAGAAATGTGTATAACAGATCAAGACTCACTTCCTCACGAACAGGGGTCAGTCTAAGGTGCGAATAGCTCTTCCTTGCTTTTGGAGAAGCTATATCCTCAGCTTCTGACCCTGATTCAGCAGTAGATGTATCACTTCCTTTTACCTGTTAGGTGAGAGTAGGACAAGTGAGAGTGGTATATGATAAATAGACCGTTGAGAAAAAAGTGTGAAGCACCAAATTGGCTCCCCTTGATCAAGTTATATAACAATCAGCCATGCAAAAAGTTACCATTGGGTATCGAGGCTTTGCATATGCAACCTTCCCATCACTGTTGAGAACCTTTACTACTTGCCTTGCCCGCCGTGGTTCACCATTAAGAACCATCTACAAAATTTTGCAAACACAATCAACTGTTAGCCAATTACAAGTCAGACTGGTATAGTATAACTTCTGCCAAAGTACATTATAAAGATCTGTCAAAAAAAAAAACCAAGAATAGAATATGACCTTCAATATTTCAGGATTTTCCATGGTCCTTTATCAGATCTAAGGCAGCCTCCCTCATCTGCACATGAGCAGGTACCTCCTAGAAATTCTGGCAACTCGCTTTATAAATTGCACAATGTGTTAGGCATGTTAAAGAATGCAATTGCCAATAGAAAATAAAAACATCATGAAGCCATTAGGTACCTGGCATCAATTACTTCGAGTAGTTTGCTTTGATACTTGTTTCCAAGAACCTAAGTGATTTCCAACCAAGCATCAAGCAATGTCAGCAATTCATACTATAACTATACAGAGTTTTAAATAGCTAGAAGAATATTCAACATACATGGATCTTTGAAGTTGTTTTGGGATCAAGAAAAGACTTGACAGTGCTCCACAACAATCTAAATCCAGGGCCGGCATTTATAATGAACATTTGGCAGAGTGTCTGTATCATCACAAAAACAACCGGTAATCGCAGTGAACATGGTATATCACCTTGGGGATTTCTAATAACTGAGAAACATCAAAAAAATAATAGCAAAAGCAATATATAGGACATGAGATATCCCACCTCAGGGTAATTGTCACCGTCAACCTTCTGCAATCGCATGACAAGATCCCGGCTGACTTGGTAAAATTCTTAAGGCCCTGATAATTGAATTAATGATTAAAAAACTTCAGTTTACAGCTAACACAAAGAGAAATAATTATTAGCAACATACCACTCCTTGAACATCCAAGATTGTGGTGCTTGAATCTATGTGCCTCTTGGCAGCAATAGTGCAAGCAGGAAACTTTATCATAACGATTTCTCAAACTCTTGCGTGGTACTTTACATATCTATCCATAGTTGTAACTTGCATAAGCTTGTTCGGATCAACTTTTCCAAGCCTCTCAATATACACAGGCCTTCCCTCTCTATCTACACCATGATGCCCATGTGGGTAATATTTCACAACTTCATCTACCTCTTTGAACTCAAAATCCTGCATAATGGTGTCAGCACCAAACTCCCTCCTCCATTGTAACATATCAGCCCACATATGCTTAGCTTTTTCAATATCAAATTTCCTGGCTTTCAAAAACCTGCATCAACAACAAAATCCATACAGTAAATAAACACAATTACAATTCAAACAATTCAATTGACAAGATGAATGAAATTACCTCAACATCATATGATAATCATCAAAAGCATCAGGAAGCAACTCATCCATGATCAAGGACTGGCGAAAGCCATCAACAGCTTGAAGCTCCTCAACGTCGCGAATATCCTCAATGGAAACGGAGCTAACACGTCCATCACTCTTTCTCCTCCACTCTTCTTCCTAAGAGAATGCTTAAACTTAGTGGAAGCATTCAACGCTTTCTTCTTCAAAGATCCAATTCTGGTCCTCCTCTCATCTTCCGAGTTCTCAAAATCAGATCTTCGTTCCTTTTCTCATCACTCCCAGAAAACCCCTCAAAACCTATCAAATTGAAATCATCAACAACAATTCAAGAGAATCGATTGAAGGTGTGTGTAGAGTGTAGACTTACATGGTCTTGCAGAAACGATCTAGAGGTCCGGACATTGTGGAGATCTGGCAGAAGGAAATGCATAAACGGTTGAGAAACCTAGAAAATTGAATTCAACGTTTGTTGTTCTTGTTGAAGAAATTGAAGAAATTGAAGAAGAGAGTTATTTAATTAAAAAAGTAAATAATAATAATAATAATGGGTGTTTAATTGTTGTAACGTCGTAGACAGCTAAAGAACAGAGTTAATAATAATGTGTTGTTGATTGACGGAGGTGAAAGGGTAAAGAAAGGAACAACAGAGGTGGGTGGGTCCCAGTCTGGTTGGGGGCTTCATTGCCTTGCCTTTGGGAATATGGGAGGATATTTTGTCAAACATTACAGCAGTAAAGTTATACGGAAACATAATAATAATAATGTTGATATTTATTATTTTAATTTTTACTTTCAAAATCTAAAAACATTAAAATTCAAAAAATGGAATCAATAGATACTAATAGAGTAGATTAATTGAATTGAATAAGTATATGAGTTTTATTTTAAGCAAATTAAACGGATTAAAATCAAGAAATAGAATGAATTGATAGAGTAGATTAATTATTATTTATTGATCAAATTAAATATGAGTTTTTTTTTTAATAAATTAAACTGATCAAAACTAAGAAATAGATTCTATGTCCAAATTGTTTGGATTAAGGTTAGGCATGACAAATAAACCCGTCTTCGATTGAATGCTCGCCTCCGCTTCAAAATTAGTGGAAAATTCGATTTAACGGCGAGGGGTGGATGTGGGAAAACCTCGTTTTTATTCTGGTGCGAGGGCGATGATGTAATACTCGTCCCTTTTCCGCCCATCCCACCAACTAAATTTAACTTATTTTTAATATCTTTATTATTCATTTATTTTTATATTTTTAATGTTATAATATCATGTTTATTAAATTATTATTTATTTTTAAAAATAAAATTTAAATAAAACTATCAAATTTGAAAACTACTTTTAAAATAATTAATTATTTAGTTTAATTATTTATTTTTAATTTAATTAACTTAATTGAAAATATATAAATTTTAAAAATAATTTTTATTCGGTGGTGTGGGAAGCTTGTTTCTTATTGGGATGAGGCGGATGAATAAATTTTAACCGAGCGGTTGGGGGCGGTGCAGTGCGAGTGCAGGGTGGCGGGTGCGGGTGCAGGTGTGCTTAAACCATACGACTTCTGTTGCCATCCCTAATTAAGATTAAGGTTGTTTCTATTTATAATAGCAATCTTAGTCATTGTGTTGGCTTGAGTGAATTTTTCGTTGCAAATTTAGTTTTCAATTTATTCATTGTCAATTTTGCAAAGGTTTAGTTTCTCCTCATTCATCATTTTACTTTGGTACTATTATGCCTTTAAACAATGTAGTTGATGTTATGGTGGATAGTTTTTCAATTGACATCTTGACATATTGCTTCGCATCAATTGACTCTTTGTTTCCTTAGATTCTCGTAGACTTATGAGTAATTGTTTCTCCTCAACATTCACGATTATGAGACCAATTCCTAAAATTAGTCTTCTTTGAGACAAGTATCGAATTGACTTTCATCCACCTACTCTTTGGAGGTAACCAAACTTTTTTAGTTTTTATCTTGCTACCTCTTTGGTTTTGATGTCTTTTGATTGTCTTTAATTGTTGCATTCTTTTCTCGGCATGATCCTTGTTCATGGTGATGATTTTTCTCAGGTTCGACTTCTTTGTAGTAATCTCAACCTCTATTTTTTATTTGTGATTGTGTTTCGTACTTTTGCTACTTTGATTAAATGAAGTGAAGAAAAATTAAAGGGTTAATATCACTTTACCTGCACATATAGGTGACTTTTGATTTTGCCCTGTTAAAATAAATTTTGTAAAGCGCCCTTATCATTTAAGATCATCGCTTTAGATCTTATAGTGAAATGACCACGCCTCATGCTTATTTTGACGTGCTAACTGGGCATTTTTTTTTGTTTTTTTAATGGCGATATGATGATGTGGAATTATATACTTTTATTTTTAATTATATTTAATTCTACATAATATTTATTTTATTTATTTTACTATTATTAAATTATTAAAATTCAAAAAACTATGCCTCACATGGTGTTCAAACACAGTGACTAAGACTCAATCACCAATCCTACCATTAAACCAAGACAGTATATTAGTTTAATGTCCACATGAATATTGTATTAGCCACTATCAATATCAATACATGTAGTAAATATTAACATCAATATACTAACATCATTATACTAACTTATTATTATTTTTTGTTTAATAATTTTAATAATAATAACTATTAAAATTATTTTAATTTATTTGTATTTTAATATATAATATTAAAATGTGTTTTGATGTACAAATGTTTTTAAAATAATTTATAGAAATTAATTGAAATAAAACTTATAGTATATATTTGAATATATATATATATATATATATATTTAAAAATAAACTGAAATTAATTTTAAATATATAATAATAATTTATTATTATATGTTTAAACCCTAAATCTTAAACTCAAATCCTAAATCTTTTTGTGCAACACACAAGTTATTTAACCTATATTATAATATAACCTGTGCAACACACAAGTTATATATATACCTAAAAATATTATAAATTAAATTTTTATATAAATAAAGGTCTAGATAATATGTATATTTAATTTCACATATTACTAAAATGTAGTTTTTTTAATTTATTATCTTTTACATTAAAAAATTAATAATATAATTTCAAATATAATTTAAATGATCTATAAACTAATTTTATATATAATAAAAAATTAAATAAATATATAATTTTATTTCAAATATACCGTGTGAATGCGATCTAGTATAAGTAAATTGAAACTTGCTCACATTACATAATATATATTATTAATTTTTGAGAGTTATCTTTCCTATTTCATATTATGTATTTTAAATTTAGTAGTTCAATCATATAAAATACATACCGTATTTTAACACTTCGGAGTGTAGTTTTTTTTTTTTTGAACACAAGAAAATTACTGCATTTCATTACTAATAACTTGTTCAATACAAAGAGAAATATAGTTCAACAAGTTGCGTCGAGGCCAAAAATTGGCTACCTCATGAAGAATGAAATCATATTCGATCGGCGCTTAACAAACTTAACCTCAAAATTTAGAAAAGACTTAAGAAGAGTAGTGATAGAGTTAACAATAAAATAAAATTCAGAAGCACCCTTATTATTAGAGTGAACAACCTGAGTTACCTATTGGCGATCACTCTAAAATAACACAAGTTAAATTTAAAGCAATGGCTCGAATGGCTTCTTTAAGGGCTAAAGCCTCCGCTTCCATCACAAAAAGTACCCTTGGATCCCAAGCAGTTCTTGCATGAATGAAGTTGCCTAAATGATTTCTCACCACCCAACCTCTATTAAACGTACCACACGTAGTATTGAAAGTCGCATCAACATTACATTTAAATCAACCATTAGTAGGTGTCTTCCAATCTAAAACATGCGGAGAAGAGACGATATCATTATTAGTATTTTGAGCTTGAAACCAATCGTTCCACCTATGAAAAACACATAAACCAACTTAATTGCCTCCTCTCTTTCTTGTCTCCAAATAAAATCATTTCTATTATTCCATAATAATTCAAGCATAACCGCAAATCTCCCTGCTACCTTTTTATCCTCATTTCAACACATATAAAAAATAAGAGATTTAAGATCATGATGAAGATTTTTCCTAGAGGCAATAAGATTAGACAAACTGAGGCTCTCCAACACAAATTAGTAGCATTGCACCCCAACAAATGCCAATCATCCTAAGTATGGTTTCGTAAAGCGCCAGTACTACGATATTACAAAATATTGTGGAAGGCTCACGAGTCGGAAGAAGGCCTTTGCAAATACATATAATAAATGTTTAACTCTAGGAGGAAATTATGTTCTAAAGACTACACCAATCTTCTCCTACCACCCCATTCTCTTGCCATCAATACACTCTACGCCAAATATTATACCCAAATTTCACGTTATACACCCCAATTTTGATTTTCCTTCCATATCATATGATCGGCATACACATCCTCCACCAAAGAGACATGTAGAATTCTTTTAGCATTTCCCTCATCAAAATATTCCTCACCTTATCATAATCCACTTCTTCTTATTATGTAACATAAGATCTTTAACTTTATAGCCATAAGCACTATGTGGTTGTGGACCCTCCATATAACCATCCATATCTCCCGTAACCAAGGCTCATTCATAACATCAATAATACTTCCATAACTTATGCTCACTTCTGACCTAATTGAAGAATCTCTCGGACTTCCAAATACTCCTCCAAGCAAAACTAGGATTATAACAAGTTTGGCGTTGAACAAAAGTTATTAGTACCTTGCTTTAAGAATACGGACACAAAGCTATGTGTCCTAGAGAATATTCAACCCTCTTTAGCAACCATAGCTATTAAAGGCTTTAAAATCGTAGAAACCCAAACCTCCATCATTCTTGATTCGGTTAACCTCTCCGCCATCCAACAAATACCTCCATTTCCTACCTCCTCCCACCAGAAATAATTTAACATCCTCTCAATATCATTAATAAGAGCATCGGAAGAATGAATAAACGTATAGCATACGAAGGATAGATTGGAGGACCGATTTGATCATAACCTCTTTGCTGCTTTCGAAATGGATCTACCTTTCCAAATTGATTATATTCCAAATGCGATATTTGATATAAGAAAGTTTCTTTCTTGCTCCTCCCTATCATAGAAGGAAGTCCCATATACTTGCGATGCCAAGACATGCTTCACCCATGTCTGAGCTAAATCCTCCGAGTGGTTTGACAAATTCGGACTAAAATAAACCTCTAAGTTAGACAAATTAATCTCCGACATCTGCCTCTCCATAGGTATTGATCACCCTCATGATCTCATGAACTTGATAAATTTTCCGCAAAATAAAAACAATCGTCGCAAAAGTAGATGAGACACTTGAGGTGCCCTCTACAAATTTGGACCCATGTATGTTTCCTCTATCGGCTTCATGAGCTTGGATAATCCTTTTGGTTAAGATGAAAGATAAGGAAAGGAGTGGGTCTCCTTGTCTAAAACCTCTTCTGGTTCAATAGATCCCATGCTCGATTGGGAGAATAATATAGTGAACCAGGTAACACATCTAGTGGATCCATCTCTCATCAAAACCGAATCTATAAGGACCCTCTTAGAAACTCAATCCACTTTATCATAAGCCTTGCTGATATCAATTTTGAGAGCCAAATTTGTCACTGCCTCTAGTTTTCCTTATTAATGCATGAATGACTTCCAAGGCTATCAAGGCATTATCAAGAATAAACCTCCCTTCCCTGACAGATTGTTCCTCTGACACAAATATCCACAACGACTTTAATCTATTCGCAAAGGCTTTCGACACGATTTTGTACACCACATTGCAATGATAGGTCTGAAATCCTTCATAGTCTCGAGCTTGTTAGGTTTTGGAATCGGAGCATATATTAGTGTTCGTAATAGGCGGCGGAAATAACCTCGCTAACGATATGTGGCGATCGCACATCATCCTCACCAATTCCCAAATGTTGATAAAATCGAGTTAAAACCATCGAGGATGGGCGATTTGTTTGGATGCATGTCATTAGGCGTCATATAGCTCTTCTTTAGATAGGGGCATAGCAGTTTGTTATTATCTTGATGGAAACCACTGTGAATGAGAGAAAGAACTGAGTTTGGTTGCCACTTTGTTGAAAATAAAGTCTCAAAATAATGTCTAGCAATATCACTGCAAACTTGTATGATCACTAACAAATTTCATCGTCATTTCGCTTAATTCTCAATATATTTAAACTTCCTCTAGTGTGTAGATTGATGGAAAACCAAGTGTTTGATCATCTTCTGTAACCATTGCATCTTTGCATTGTTTTCGATACATGTCCTCTTTAAGAAGGCTGTCTGTTAAAATTACTTTGATCCTCGAAGAATCTCTAAAATCGATCTGAAGTCATGGCATCCCAATCACTCCATGAGGCTGATTTCTCTCAAATCTTCCCTCCTGCGCCTTCTCTTCTATTGTTCCGGTTATCCGGTGCACATGAGCGTCTGCTGCGAGCAGAATCCATTATCAACTGGCTGCTTCAACCTTCACGAATACAACTCAACATCTTCTTCTTGTAACGGTAATTTTGAAATAGAAACTTCGTATCTTGCCTTGTACTTGCCATGCAAGAGAGGAGGATGGGATTATGATCGAATGAGAGGCCATAAGATTTGAGATTTTAACATCCAGGAAACAATTCGAGCCAACATGGCGAAGCTGAGCTCGGTCGAGTCTTTCCTCAACAACATGCTCGGGCCTACACTATTTATCAAGTGAATTGGTGGTGATGGCGAATGTCCACCAAGTACAGTGATAACTACTTCCTAAACCCCGCATAACCAATTCGGATGAGGATGGTTCCCCAGCTTGTCACTGCGATAACAAATCATTAAATTCGGAATAATACACCAGGCGTAATGGACGTAAATGTAACTCCCGGAGTAAATCCCATTACACTGTGTTCTTACGCCTCTTTCAGGATAGCCATAGTAGCGGTTAGCCTCAATCACCTTTAGCTTCATCTTTAATAGTGAGGTTAATAAAATTTCTCGTAAAATTCTGAACTATACAGCGATCATTATCTTTCGAACACGCGAACCACCAACATACCTTGACATCATTCCTAAGCAGTGAATTTTAGAGATAGCGTATGGACTCCAATTTACGGAGTTTGCAAAGTCTCGGATAGAAAATAATGTCTCGTTGTGTTGTTGAGCGAAGCTTATGCTTGGAATTGCTCTGCGGATCTTTCGACTCGACAATTCCAACTCGATATTTTCATGATTCCAACGGTCACCGGGCGCGGACCTCTTGATAAAAATCTTGACTTGTAGCCTCGTCATTCATATCCGTAGTGGAGTTATCTCTCTTCTTCTTTTCTTATCTCCATGGTCATCTATGGTTTGATCAAGAGGTGCACAGTCTTTGTATTAATCTTAGTTTAACAATGGAGAACGATTTCTATTGTAGGTTTTGAATTGGATGTGTTATTTTTTGAGAAGAGGTTTTGGTTTAAATTTAAGGTTTTTAGTTGGGGTTAAGAAAAGGAGGGTTTTAGTTTATGGAAGGTTCGGTATTTTGTGGTGGGTCATGGCTAGAATTAATAACATGGAATGTGTGGTTGTTGATTGGCTAGCAGTTTTTCTAGTTATTTTCAGGTGGGGGCAAGGCGATAGGTGATTGGAAAGATTTGTTGGGTAGTAGGTTCCGTATGGGCCGGGCTAGAGTTTGGATCTGTTTGGTTTGGGAAATAGTGAGACAAAGGATGGGACATCATTGAAAGAAGTATTAGGTTTTCTTGGGATCTTGGAACTTTTGGATTGTGTGTGGACAAATCCACTAAAATATTCTCTTCCTGTGAGTTATTAATACCGTGATTTGCTCTTTATTTTTATTTATGACCAAATCATTTGGATCATAAATGTTTAATTGTCGGATCAATTCTACCTGCGTCGTTTCCCTTCCTTCTGCCTTTACTACGCCAACTCTCTTGTCCAAACGTTGTACCTCCACGCGCCATCATCCTTTCTTCATTATGTTGTTTCATGTTAATACTGCATGATCTTGCACAGCCATTTAGCCTTTGTCATATCTTACGTTTCGGCCTGAATTTCATTAGACTATCCAGAACTCCATTATCTTACGCCATATCAAATCTGATTTCGCACCTCTCGATATGGCCTAAATTCCATCATGGCAAAATATACTCGACTTCTCGTACAAAATTGACCCACACCATTCACCTCCATTGTTTTCACCACAGTATTACCTAACGGTTTCCTAACATGATTTTCACCACGATCACATGTCTTGTGTGAACTATTATTTTTATCGTGGACAAAGCGAACCGATGTAGTTAGCCATAGTCCTTCAACCTTCTCAACATTAATCCATTTGGGGAATTATGGATTTACCCAAACTCAACATGATTCAATAGAATATTTTCTATTTGAACACGATCTTCCTCTCTCAAAATCATCAGATGACTATCATAGGTCAAGGTCCTCCATCAATGCGCCTCCATGTCTAACTTGTGTTCAAATTGAAATAGGAAAAAAACCATATGTTTAGCTTCCTTGATCGGTACCCTTTCATGATCGCTAAATATCTGCTCAATTTCATCATAAACTTAACATGGATTGGTTTATCGCATAGGAAATAACAAGACACAAGTTGCAGTTGTCACACTTTGCTTCCTTCTTCTCCAAGTCGAAAACAAATCTTCATCGTCTCCTTCATCGTTAATGGACAAGTTACTCAAATTTAGAGCAACTATTGTTCTTAAAAATAAGGCGATTGCCAGGGATCAAAGAACGAGAAAAAGCCAAGAAAAATACAAGCTTCTCAAGGGAAGAAAAACCAAACCCTAGCAGTCTAGAGAAAAAAAATACTTGTGTAGTTAAATAGCACAAAATGGAAGATAAAGTTCGGTTTTCACATTGATAATAATTGTTTAATATTAGTAAATCAAATAACTTTAAATCAACTTTCCATTGAGATGCTTCCCATTCTGAACTCAATCTCCATCAAAACAAATGCACAATTCTTATCCATACTTCATTTGAAAAGGGGATACTTATCTCTATTTTAGATTTGATTTCAAACAACTCCACCTCTTTGAGTAATAAAAGCAATTCCACCTCTATAATAAATATGTAAATCAAATCAAATTATACGTAAATTAAAAAATTATTCAACTCAATTTTATACCAAAATATTCACTATAATTTCCAGTAAAATGAGAAATGATACTAGATCCTAGTTATAAAAAAAATTACTTTTTAAATATATTTATATTAAATAATTAAGAAAAATGAATATACAAAAGTGTGTAAAATAAATTTATATTGTCAACCAATTACAACTATATTAAATGATAAATCACATCTAAAATTTTAAAATATTTTAATATTTTAATAATTTATTAGACGTTTTATTAAATAATAGTGTAACACTAATTTATAACACTGTCGATACATAGTGATTACTCTAAACTAATGTATATCAATTAATTTATTTAAAAAACAAACAATTTTTTATAAATATAACCGGAAGAAGTACTACTTCTTGTCTACATTATTAACATTTTAATTTTAATTTTGAAAAACAAAGCATGCTTATCTATATATAAAATGATATTAGATTACACTTACCAACCTCCATGGCTAAACCACAATTCTACATCATATAAAATAGTATACATTTTAACTTTTAAACACATTAAATAACTTTTAAACACATTAAATAAATTAATATCTTGTACCACAAGAAATCAAAATTTTATTTATTTATTTTGAATCAATTTAAAGGTTTTTCAGAATAATTAAACCTTTTATATTCATTTAATTCTATTAATTCCTAAACCAATAAGTAGTTGATCTTTGGTGTGGCCAAGTAGCTACAAGCAACCACTCTTAGCTATTAATTGTTAAATTTACGTCTAGTTTAGATAATGAAATATAGAGGGTTTAATTATTCTGGAAAACCATTAAACTGATTCTAAATAAATAAATAAAAAAGTTTATAAAATAAAACAACTAACTAAATCCATGAACTGTTAAGTTTAAGTTTGTAAAACGACAAAACGATTTCGATTGTTTATAGTTTAGCTAGAGTCGTGAATTCTTGACCTAAACATATGGATCCCCCTCTCTCTCTCTATATATATATATATCAAAGAAGGGATCAAATTACACCCGAAGAGTTACATCATGAGTTACACTCGTTCAAAAATATTACTTCGAATTAATATTTTTTTAAATCAACCGTTGGATTGAAACATACCATCATAATGATTATACCTATAAAGTTTAAGATTAATCTATAATGATTTACTATGTCATTGAACTACATCAAAATTAACGTTATATGAAAGTCCATTTTGATGTTAATCTTTTAATATCTTGATCATATAGTAAATCGTATAGATTAATCTCGCTATAGGTATGATCTATATAGTATGTTTCAATCTAACATTGATTTAAAATATTGTCAATTTGACAGATGTAACTTCTTGATGCTTCTTCTTCTCTCTCTATATATATATATATATATATATATATATATATATATATATATATATATATATATATATATATTAAATATTATTTGAATAATAAAATGAATTAAATTTATCATTGTAAAAAAATTGATTTAATCATCGTGGAACTTAATTGTAAATAATTTAAACAAATTAATTAAAACTTTATAGTTAATTATAGATCATTAAATAGCCATTATATAACAAAATTAATGATATTATAATTTATAAATGTAGTTGGGAGAAAATATGCCACCAAAGTGGATAGACAGTATTTGATGGAAATTAATCATCTATAAAGTTGGTGGATATTTTGTATCTAGATTATATTTATTTCAAGAATAAATATAGAAATAAAAATAAAAATAAATAATTTATAACTTATCGTACACTTCATACTTTAATATTTGGAAAGTTGTGTTGTTTGGATACTTTCAATCAAAATTACTTCAATATGGAAAATAAACTATGTTCCTCAATTAATAACTATTAGTTAAAATGCTTTTTTATTATTTATGTAACTTGAATTCGAGGTTTTTATTGGTTCTCTAACCAAAAAAAATTATACTTCATATCCATTATCTTTATTAAGTTTTTTCATGTTTGTTATTTCTATCCTTTGACTTAAAAGATGTCAAGTCTTGCTCGTGTAATTGATGTATCACCAAATGAAATTCTAATTTCAACTTTCTCTCCCGATTTCTCCTCTTTCTTCAAACTTAAGATTTTTGAAAATTATGGCTTGTTACCGACTTTTAGAGATTCAAGGAAAAATAAATTCTAATAAAAAAATAACTTTTTACTCCTCTCTAAAATGAAGAAAAATTTCAGAGGCAAGTCTTTGAATGTTTTTAACAACAAAAGGAATATTGTTATATGATTAATTTACTCAATTAAGAATGAAATTCTTTTAAGAAACCCTAATATACAAATTTATTTGACTGAAAAATGAAAAATAAAAGTGGTATTTTCTCTTACTTCAATTGTGAAAAATCAAATCATAGTGTAGGAGTAGACTTAAATCATGTTCTAATCTTAATACGCGGGTTTATCTACTAATAAAACATTTATTTCTTTGATAAAAAAACTAATAAATCAAAACACAAAATAATAATAAATTAGTTAATTATATGACAAATTTTTAAATATTTAGTCTCTAAAATTTATGCTAACATAAAATTATAAGGGTTATAATAAATGAAAGATTAAAATAAAATTTGTTTTGAAATCCCATTATAAATTTTAATTGATTACATAAAAAATATTTTTTAATTAAAAATTGAGAAATGCTAATTGTCACGACAAATATATATATATATCTATATATATATATATGATATATTTTATTTTTATTTAATTATTTTGTTTTAATTAAATTATTTAATATTTAATGTATGAACATAATATTGATTTTAAAATTATAAATTAGTAAAAATTAAATTATTAAAGTGGAACGAAGAAAGTTTATATCAACTGAAAGTTAAAAGAAATTTTTAAATGAGTTAAAAAAATATATTTAAACTAAAATGTAAAATTGAAGTATCAATTATAAATTGGAAATGAACCACGGATTGCCATCTGATTTAGGGATGACAAAGAGTCGGGTCGGTGCGGATTTCACACTATTCAAACCGTACTTGGAATCACTATTTGAACTCGAATCCGAACTCAAAGGTTATTCTGGCGGCAAAATAACACTCACGCCCACATCCGTTGGATTCGGTTTTCCATCAAATCGAGACTTAAAAAAATTCAAAAAATACAACAACATTAAAATTCGAAACACAAAAATTCCATCAAGATCTTTCAAAGAAATTAAAAAATTAAATTACAACTTTCTATCAAGTTTGGTAACATTACAAATAAAATTAAGGTCTTAAATTTTTACACTTTTATATATATATATATATATATATATATATATATATATATATATATAGGGTACTTATATAATTTTGGGTTAAATATCTTTTACCATCATATAGCGTGCTTTGATTTATCCCCTTAATTTTTTTTTTAATTCATTCCTTATAAAACATGATTCTATTTTCGGACCCTATTGCACTATTTGGTTAATGCAATGAAATCTTCTTACGTGCAACTGAGGACTTTTAAATTATTTTTTATATCGTGGAATATATATATATATATATATATATATATATATATATATTTATTTTTAATTTTTTTATTAAAATTTTAAATTTTTATTTTTACTATATTTAAATTACGAAATTTTGTTTGTATTTTATGTATTTTCTAAAATATGATTTTTATTTATTTTTAATTATATGTATAAAGCAATTTATATAATATATTAAATGTCAACCAACTGCACCATTAGCATGAATACAATTAATTACCTCAAAATCGGTTAATATTACCTCATTTCCTGAAATCCAAGTCGTTGATCTTCTTGAAGTTGAACAACCTCCATAGTCTAAATCCTAGAGTTCTTCATCTTGAATTGTCATGGAAAGTCTCATACCTCATATAAATGCTATCAAACCATTCTCCAAGCAAAGTTGTTGGATTAGTCCTAATTTCTTAGTGTTTCAATGATTGATGTTGGAAATGAACTTGAATACCTTCTTATTTGTTGCTAACTTCAAGTGTTGGTTTTTAGGATGGTGAAGGAATGGGTGTAGTTGTGGAGTTGAGAGTTGATTATAAAGTGAGTAAGCTTTTTCTCTAAATTATTTTTGAGTTGAAGCAAGATTTATTTTCCTTGTAGCAAATATTCATTCAAGGGTCAATAGATGTGGAATTCGCAAGGTGATCGGAATGAGCAGTTGGGGTCACCATAAAGTGTTGATAAAGGTGTCATTTGTATGGTGAATGAAAAGAGGTATTGTACTAATACTCAACAAGATGGATAAACTTGAACCACTTCCGATCGCTTTAAACATCTTAAGTAATCTCTAAACTCCAATTTACTACTTGATTGACCATTAGTTTACGGATGGTAATGTTGTCTTGTCTTAAGTTTAGCTCCTTACTTTTGAACAACTATTTCCAAAGGCACTAAGAGATAAGGATCATAAACAATGGACTTAGGTATTCTATGAAGAGAATCTCAACGGAAAAACATGTATCTAAGTTAGGATCAATCAACTTTTTTGGCGAAACGATAAAGTGGACATACTTTGTGAGACAAACTCATATGACCTAGATGAAGTATGACCAAACAAATTAGGTAGATGGGTGATAAAATCCGTTGTAACTTCCTCCCAAAATTGGTTTGGAATGTATATAGTTGTAATAATCCTTTCTTCTTTTTGTGTTAGGTAATTGTGTTGACATTCTTTACAATGCATGATGAACTATGTAGATAAGTGGAAAGGCCTGGCAAGTAAATGAGGCTCGATCATGCAATCATTGCTTTCACACAAGAATAACCCGGTTTAGTGCTATGGTAATTCTCTTGAAATGAAGCCGTGGATACTATCTCGGTATGTATAGTTTGTTTACAAAAGTAGGGTTATAACATACTGTTTTAATTAATTATATTATATTAATATTTTCAATTAGATTGATATTTATTTTATAGATTTATATTAATAGTTATATCTATTAATATATTTAATGACGATTCTTCAATCTGGTTTTATTACTTGATTCGGTAAAATATTATTCGGATGCGATATTTAATTCAATTATTCTAATTAATTGGATTAATAATATGATTAGATATTATTAATGTATTAATTATAAAATAAGTTAGGAGTATTTTGAACAATTGAAGAGATTGGGTTTACACGTTAATAGTAAGAAAACATAATTATAAACCATTTCCCCCTTTTTCCATTTTCCTACACCAAGCCAACATAGAAGCATGGAGAGAAAGAGGGTTTTGAAGAAGAAGAAGAGGAGCAAGAACAACCAATGTTGGGATTTTCTTGAAGCATCTTTGCAATCATTCAAAAACTAAAGGTAAGGGGTTTTGATTTTCCTTTCCATATAGTTAGGGTTTGATAGATATGTTTTATTTGGGGAAAAATTGATAGGTTGATTTATGAGCTTTGGGTGAATGATTGATCAAATAACTTAGAGAAGTTGAGCTAGGAGTATGGATTATGGGGGTTTATTACTAAACTAATAGGAACTAGGAGTGGTAGTATGAAAAATGAAAGCATAAAGCGTAACAAGAATACATGCGCAAGCAACCGTGGAAAGAAGATGGATTGGGGCACTTGTAGCATGGGGCGCCTAACTTAAGGCGAGGCGTCCCAATTTGGCGCGCCCTTAAAATTTCACCCACAGACGCCGTCCCTTAAGTATGGAAGAAGAAACAAAATTTTATTTTCTGTTTTACGTATGATGAACATATATTATGCAATGGTTTTCACATAATTATATTTTATTTCGATTAGTTCAATTTCTTTAATTTTTCATACCACTAGTTAGTATTAATAAATATAACTAGAACATAAGTTAAAGATTAAATTTGGAACCCGATTATGTTACGATTTCCCGATTTAAAAATTTTGGCGACGAAGTAAGTTATCGAATTCAAAATTGAAATGCTAGCTAAGTTCGACGTGTAGGGCGTAGTGGTGAGGTTAGTTTTGAAATACAATTTTCTGAATGACCGAAATAGGCCAATTTACGGTTAAATTGAATCGGATTGTGTTTAGTAGATTTAAGATACGTATGGACAATCGATTCGATTTGATGATTATGATTAATGCGGATTAGGAATGACTTTTCGGCATTATAGGTGTTTGACTTATTTTTCCGTATTTAGAATTTAGTGAATGAATCGATAATGATGTGGTGTGATTAAACATGATGTTTGGACGATGTATTATTTAATGAATACTTGATGATATGCGATCACGATGATATATGTCATTGTACCGATAATGTAATGATTATATTGATGTTGTTAATAAATGCTTCGATTGTGAATGCATGATTTTGATGATGAATTATTATAGATGTTTTGCATAATGAAATATGATGCGATGATATGTTTATTTGATGTGAATAAATAAAGGCGATGTGGACTTTATGTCAATTTTGATGGCTGATGATGATGTCATTGTTGTGTTGTCTTTGTTATTGAGTCACATACATTGCATTGGTGACGAGGGCTTTATATAGCGGCGAGGCTTTTTATGCCAGCGACGATGAATGCCAAGTGTTCTAATTATGGACAAGCGGCGGGTACCACATGCATAACATAGTCGTGTCTCATGAGTCGGTTATGTTTATGTTTGAGTTGTTTGGCGTTGGGTTTTAATTGATTGATGATGTTGAATTGCGATGATATATGATGCTTTGTTTGGTGATGATCTTTATGATAAACATGAAATGAATATGATTTGATAATTTCATGATAACTATACGGTGAATATAAATAATTAGTTTGCGATGATTTGACTTTGATGAAATGCTTAATACGGATATAATGTGATGATGTTTGTGACGATGGGCTGCAAATGGAGGTGGGCTTTAGCAATTTGTGATAGTTTTATTTATGTTGTATGTTATTAGCATTGTTTGATGTGTTGTTTGGCGTTGTTGTTAATGATTATCGTGTTGATTAGCAGCGTATTAACTTGTGATGATTTCGTGGTGATGGAAGTTTATGTGTTGTTGTGATGATTTATGCAGATGAGGTTATGGCGATAAAGTGTTGAACTATACACATTAGAAAGGCGATAAGAGTAAGTGAATTTTGGATATGTGTTGGAATTACTCATTAACCTATACCCTTTATAATTACGAAATATATATATATATATATATATATATATATATATATATATATATATATTTATCATGCCTTTAATTATATGTTTTGGATTATCTCACCCTTTACTTGTTTTGCAATTACCTTTATATTAGTAACGTGCATGTTATAAGAACGAAGTTTAAACGTTGTTAGTCAGTCGATTAATAAGCTATGATACATACTTTCAGAATATTTATGTTGTCTTGTTGTTGTTCTTTTGTTGTTTTCCTTTTGTATATAAAGTCATACTTTGTAAACATGATCGATAAGGAAGTTTAATTAAGAAGATGTTTTGATTTTTAAGAATCAATTTATGATTTCCGACGATGCTATGTATCAAAGTTTATACTTAAGTTTAAGTTATGCTTAAAGTGAGTTGGTTTGAAGGTGTGATGCCTCATATTGAATTTGAAATTTTAAATTACTCAATTTTACTTATAAAACCTTGGGTAATATTGGGGTTATTACAGGAGTCCTTTGGTGGTGAGGTGTTTGGGTTTAGAGGAATGCCTGGTCATAAGGGTGAGATGGTGGAAGGGTGGCCATCAAAATGTGAGTGTTTTCTTATTAGGATGGATATATTTGGGTCAATTGATGAAGGGAGTTGCAAGTTAGGGTAGTTTGGTTGTGAAGAAGTATCATGTGGTTGAGAAGGTTGGAAAGAAGTGAGGTGAAATGATACCATGAAATCGTATGGATAAGTTGGCAAAGTTGGTGAAATGTGGTTAAGGTAGGTAAGATTTTAGGGTCAACGTAAGTGTAATTTGGGTGTTTGTGGTTAAATGTAATGGAAGGAATTGAAAATCTACTTGAATTTTCCCAAGATGCACAACTAGGCCATTCAATCACCATCATCACTTTCAATGGGAACTAGGTAGAATGGGAGAGTGAAGGATTTATGTTGGAGGGTAAGTTGGACATTATTACAAATGCCTTCTAGCGAAGATGAAATCCATTTCAACCATAATCGACAATTGGGGAATTGTTGTAGTGGATAGGTTGAGATGATGGGCAATTATTGGTTGTAAAATTTTTTGAATCTTTGTATCTACTAAAACCATTAGTAGGCCCCATGAGGCCTTGAAATTTGAGAGTTTGTGGGGAAAATTGGCATGTCATCACTTGAGTTGATAAGTGGAAATAAGTATCATTTAGTCTTCCTAATTAAGTTCTCCATTAAGAGGTTCTTCAACTTCGTGATTCACGTGTTTCCTCTTCCACAAAAAGTAATTGAAATTTACTTGAAGCACACTTGTGGCGATATAAATTTTTGTCACAGTTAAAACAAAGCCCTTGAGCTCGTCGCTCTTGCATTTGGGTGTTGGATAAGCGACAAATTGGTAATTTAGAAGGTTAGGTGTAGGTGGTGTTTTGGGGTAATGATAAGTTAGGTTGGATGATTTAGGCGGGTAAATGGGAGTATGGTTTATGAAATTTTGGCTTGACATATTTTATTTTGGATTCAATAAGCTTAGCAAGGCCAATGGCTTGAAATTGAAACTAGTTTATGAACAACCAACTTACTTTGAATTTTGTTAATAAGCCAAAAATAAAACATTTAGAAGTGCTTCGACTTAATCCCACACGATTGCCTAATTTTTAAACTTAGCTTGATAATCAAGAATAGATCTATCTTGTTTCAACTTAAACAATTCAACTTGATGGTTAGTATAAGTAGAGGGACCAAAGCGCAATTCAATGCTTTAGTAAGCGAGGTCCAATCCAACAGTAATTGATTTTGATGCATCCATTTAAACCAACATATACCATCATCTTTCATATAAAATAATATCATAGACAATCTATTATATGGGGGTAATTAGTAACAATTGAAAAACTGGTCTGCTTGAAATAACCATTCAAGTGAATTTGAACCATAAAACATTGCAAGTTCTCATTTGGGTCTTCTAAAATAGGGTAGAATAGGGGTTTGATGAATTTGTGGAAAAGGTGGGATGGTAAAATTTTGTGCGGTATGGTGGGCAATACTGTAGGCCAGTTCGAAAATAGGGTAGGTTTGGGAAAATCGGGTAGTTGAGTATAATTTCTCATGGAAGCGATAGCGGTGCAAATGGGTATGAGGAAAGGCCATTGAGTGAACATGTGTGGTGTTTGTGTTGGTGAGAATGGGAGATCCATGAGGTGAGTTGAGTTGAGCTAAAGTGGAGTGAACATGGGTTGCATTCATAAGAATATATAAGGTAATACATGATGAGCTTGAAGATGCTTGGGTGGGCCTTAAAGTTTAGTGAGCAGACCCATAATATTATCATATTTATAATCAAAAACTTATTTTTCCTAGTCCATTCTAGTTTGTATTTGTTGATTTGCATTTGTTTTATCAAACCTCTCATCCATTTGTTGTTGGGTTTCATTCATATCATTATCAAGGTGGATCTGGCAGTTTGGACAACTTTTACGTAATTTCTCTTGTAAAAGAGTTGAGTGGTTTGGGAGGAGCCATGGATTCAAGAAATGAGAGCATAAATGATAGATCTAATTAGGATAATAACAAATTAAAGCTTCTAAAGAAGATAAACATAAAACAACTTGAACATTTTCATTGAAGCCTTCACAAGAAATATTACAACTTAAATAGTAGGATTTTTCTCTAAGATAATAAAGTGCAGGCCACAATGCAAAAGATAACAAAACATAGGAAAATATAATTAAAGCAATTATTTAAAACACCCCATTTAATCTTGAATGCGGTCTTCAAGCTATTTGGGTTGTCTTTTAGTTAGTTGAACTTTTGAGAAGATCTCGTAACAATAATCCTTTTAAAACTAAACCTTCAACATAGTTGTCGAATATAACTATTTTCGATCTAAACCTTCAGCATAGCGGCTGAATATAACCTTCTAACAAATCTAACCTATTGAGGCGGTCCTTTAAATCTCTTCTCTAATAAATATTTTATTTTTATTTTAGTTAAGGACAAAATTTGAGTCCTTTTTATTTAATTATCTTTTACATAAATTGTATGATGACTCTCATCATTTATACTCTTTAGTTAAAAATAATTAAGTAGAGGCAGTTGAAATTCTTCAATTTTGTCAGAATATTTTTCAAAAAGAAATATACATATAGATTTAATATTTTCTTTTATTGCCCAAAATAAATATAAAAAAAGTTAATAGTAGTATATTATTTCACAAAAAAAGTAGGTGTATTTAATCGATTCATATTTTGTCTAGCTCATTAGTATTGGCCCATTTGCACAGACAAAATATTAAAAATCAGAAGGAAAAAAATTTAAATAATATTATTTTTTGGTTTGGTATTATTCATCTATCACATTTTCACCATTTTTCTTTCCTTATCCAACTTTTCTCCATGAAAAGCTCCATTTTCTCCACTTTTTCTTCCATGCTTATGACAAAGGTGTCCCCATTCACCACCTTCATACGACCTTAACCATAGAAAACCTTAAAAATAACAACACAAACTATGCAAATACTTGATCCTTTGATCAAAGAAACTTCAAAATCTTGTCTATGAATAGAATTGATTTTGAAAAATGGAAGAGTTCTTAAAGAGCGCAAAAGACATCAAAAGAAAATCAGAAAATAAGTATCCAAAACACTTCCATCTCCACTATTCATCATCTTCCTCACAACTAACCACCTCACACCACTACTTTCACCTTGGCTAACAACAATTTCATCCTCTCCAACTAACTATGCTAGGAGTTTGTATGTACTCTTTTGATTATAATTCAAAATGTAATTTGTAGAAAAGCATTTCATGATGGTGTAGTTTGTAGGAATATTTATGTTTAAAATAATTTGTAAATATTGATGTATATATTCATGTAAACTATGTATAATCACCTAAGTTATAGTGGTCGTTTAGGATGCGTTTGATTTGTTAAAAATAAAGTTGGACAAGACAAAGTTATTTGTCAATTTAAAAATAAATAAAGAACAACACAATTAAAAATTAAGGACAGACAACTATGAATTTTTGTTACTAAGCTTAGGCACCCTTAGAGTTAGTATAGAAGTAGTGTTCATGACTTCATGTGTTTATCACTTGTATGCTACTATTTCTCGATTAAAAAGTGTATGTACTGTGTGTGATATAAACCGATGATAAAAAGAGGGGAAAAATACGAAACCGCAACCATATTCCTCTTTATTCGGCCTACACCTTAATTTGGCCTTCATCCCCATTTTTTGAGAATTTTTTCCGCTACTCACTTGTACTTGGCACCCCTAAAGTATGATTTTACCATCATATCCTTGTGAAAAATCACTTTTAAAAAAAAAAAATCATGTTTTTGCTTGAAATTTGGGTTATATTGAAATTTAATCAAAATACCAGAATTTCTGAATTTTCCAATAAAAAAACCGAATTTTTTCGATTTTTTATTATACTGTGTATTTGAAATTTCTGGTAGTGTATTTGAAATTTCCGGTAGTGTATTCCAAATTTTTTTATTTTGTATTTAAGAAAATTTTGGTAGTGTATTTGAAATTTCCGTTAATGTATTTGAAATTTCTGGTATCCAAATTTTTTTTTTTGATTCTGTGTATTTGAAATTTCTGGTATCCAAAATTTTTTTTCTCAAAAAAATTGTGAGATACTAAAAATTTCAACAGAGATAAAGTTTGAATAAAAGAATTTGAGGGTGCTAAATACAAGTGGAGAGTAGCAGAAAAAATTCTCCCATTTTTCCTTTATAAAAAAACTATGCTCTAAAGCCCATTAATTTTAAAAAAACATACAACCACAACCTGCACCCCCCTTTTTACTTAATATAAAAACTAGTCAATAAGGCCCATTAATTCTTTTTAAAGATTAAACAATAACAACTCGAACCCCCCTGAATTCAGACATGCATTCCCCAATTTTTTTTTGCATTTCTTAACCCATCTCATGTTCTTGTTATCCACCCCTGTGAAATTCTATTTTTGCTCCTGAGATACTGAAAACAAATTTCGGTTAGCACCATATATCATAAATCACGTTGAAAATGGTTTAATGTAACCGGAAGTATATTCGGTTTAAAGCTGTGAGAACAAGTGAGACCAAATTTGGAATAATTCAAAATATGGTGCATACCGAAAATATATTTCCGATTCCACTCAAATATTTTAGAAAGTGAGAACAAGTGAAACCAAATTTGAAATAAATTCAAAATATGGTGCATACAAGAAGTATATTTTAGGTTCCACTCAAATATTTGAGAAAGTGAGAACAAGTGAGACCAAGTTTAGAATAAATTTAAAATATGGTGCATACCGGAAGTATTTTTCGATTTCACTCAAAAATTTCAAAAAATGGTGCGTACCGAAAATAAATTTTCGGTTTTGTAAAGGGCAATTTGGAATTTTCACGGGGTGCGTCCCACCCTTATGGGGTGGTTTAAGAAATTCATTTTTTTTTTTAATTTTCAATTTTGAGTTATTAGGCTCAAAAGTCCATTTTCAAACAGGCACCTTAGATTAAGGCTTGCACCCTTTTTATTATATAATTTTACATTTTCGAGTTGTTGGGCTATCTATTGGATTAGACATGCACTTTTATTTACTTTATTATTATTATTATTATTATTTATCTATATTTGTTTTTCTCGAATTTTCATGAATAAAAGTGGATTAAAGGGATAATCGGATGTACACATTTTATCCACGAATAATCGAATGTGAAGTTATCGCCTCGTTTTAGTTCGAGTTTGTCTTCCATAAAAATAGTATAATAATAATGACATTTAAATTTCATATTTAGAATTGGTGTATACTTTTATTCCTAAATAATTGAACATTCGTCTTCCATACTAATAACAATCTTTAAATATTTTTATAAGTAAAATTGGATTAAAGGGAATAATCGGTGGACACCCTTTTATCATCAAGTAAGTGAGCATAAGACATATGCCTTGTCCTAGTTCAAACATCTTTGTCTTCAGTAAAAATAACCAAAACCAATCAAATTCCTTTTCTCTCTAATTGTTGACCAAGCGATTTCTTAAGCGAATGTTTACCGTCAGCACAAGTCTTTTCCAATCAACGAGTCTTTTTCTACTATAGTGCAACTAAAATCATTTTTACAATTAAAATCAACCAACCAACAAATTTTGCCACCATGAACTACATAATTTTGAATTCTCCATCACACACGAGGATACGTAGGAGCTAGATTTAACGTCCGTCAAACACCATAATACAAACACTTTTCTCTCTCTTATTTATTCTTGTAAATACTTTTATAATTAGAAGAACCCAAACATTTCAAGCTAATATTTATTTCAAAACTAATTAAGTGGTTCCTTTGGTTACAACAAATATCCGCAGTGTTAATACATTTCTCGCGCATAATCGTCCCCGAACCTAAATTTGATTGTGATGACCTTATTTTTTCAAATGCTTTATTAACATTTCCGTTTAAAAATAAAACTTTGGAGGGCGACTCCATGATCATTCTGACGTATATTTGCTCGGATATTTTTGTCCTAGGACAACAGTTAGATTTCACAATCATACCATAATTTCATCATTGATTTTTGTCACTTTAGCTAAACATACAATTTTTATTTTACTCCAACATTTTTATCAATATAAAATCAACATAACAGGTTAACTGATGTTGAATTACAACTCCAATTCCATTCATCAAAGAAATGTCACGGTCAATCATAATTATATTAGAAATCAACTTCTTTGATATGAAGAACTTTCTAACCTGTTAGCCCCAGAAATTGACTTGACATTCAAATTTCAAATATGAAAACCTAACAATAAGGTCAACTTTATTGACATTACATCAATAATCTCAAGCAATATGATCAAATACCTATTAATTTTGTAAGTGGTGTCAATAGAAAACATTAAATGAACATACTTAAAAGCTTCCCTAAATCAAAATATGTCTAAAACATATCACCGACAACGTCGAAATTCTTCCTATTTTTATCCAATACACATACTTCTCATCTTAAATAAAATAAAATAAATGTTACCTTTTTTAGTTATGAACTTTTCAAAGAAGAATAATATATAGCCCGTGCTTTGAATACTTGCGTGACATTTATCAAATTGCATACTTCTGTTTTTCACACGCAATTTGTTATCCATGTAAAAATGTGGTTTGTGCATATATAAAAATTATATTTACTCAAATGTGATTTTGTTTTAAAAGTAAAATAATTTTTCTATTTTTATAATAATTTAGCACTTGTTAAAAATAGAAAATTGGACCCAAGAATCTTATAATAAAATTGATAGCCTTTTCTAGGGATTAACAACCATATTTTGGATACGATAACTTCTTTTAAATTTAAATTTATTTTAGTCTCTTCTTTTTAAAAATAATATTTTATTTATTCTATTTTAAATTTTGATTTTAGTCTTTAGTTTCACATGTTGCCACTTTGGTCTTAATATTTTTAACCATTAAATGCTAATTTATTTTGCTTCTAATGTATAAATTTCTCGGACCAAAACTCTACATTTAAAACGGAGATTAAAAACTCATTTACACGACAAATTAAAACTATATTTAAACATGTTCTAAAAATATATATATTTTATTTGTAAATTGTTATTAATTATATTAACTTTCTTAACTTTCTTCCGTTGACATAGATTTGTCGAAGCATACCACAATGACACAACATCGATTAGTGAAAGGAATTTATGTAAGGCCGTCCAAATAAAGAATTCCACCTTCTCATAATTTGGAATGTACTAGACCCTTCAAGAGTTATTGTATGTTATATTCTAAATAAATTCAAGTCTATTGGTCGGTTATAACCATCCCGACCAATATAGATTAAAGGTAAACATAAGAAAATGGAGGTTGAATTGGATTTCTAGTTTGAAATCTTTTCTATCCAACACAAACAAAGATGAAAGCAGAGACAAAAATAAATGAACACAATTAGTTTTATCTGCTTCACTATTAATGAAATTAATCTAGTTCTTCCGCCGGGATGATTTTGCATTTCTCAAGAAGAACTTAATCCACTATAACCAAACCGATTACAATCTACAAAGACTATCCAGCAACGTCTTCTTGAGAAGTTTTGACTATGCCCTAGTCTCTCAAAAAACAAACAACTAAAAAATTGAGATACAAAACATGTGTTTACAAGATGCTTCTAAGAAAGCAGATTTACATAAGTTGAAATAAAATGATAAACACAAAAGTGTTTCTAGAAAACTAATGAACAAAAGTTTCTTGCTTTACAACTTTTTTACAAAATAATTATGAACCAAATAATTTTACGCAAAGTTTCTTTTCAATGGTGCAAAGTTATTTTCCATTCTTCAAGTCTTTTTATATAGCCAAAGAAAGATCTTGAAGTGTAGAGTTAGTATTCCAAATCCCATTTGTGTTCTTGCATAACAGTTAATAAGAGTGATAGACAACATCGTACCATAATATTGTCCTTGTGCTACAAAATCAGTGTAGTGTAAGGAATAATTGATCTTGTACCATGTACTATTCACTCATGTAAACCATTTTTAATCTTATCTTCTAATCTTTAGATGCTTCAAAATGTGTGTTGATGATGCATTCTTAGAAGGATCGAAACCAAAATGAGAGCCTTTAGAAAGAAAATGTTCTTGTCTTGTTCCCATTGTACATAGATCAGGGTGCTTATATACATTGAGATATGAAACCATGATCCTATAATCATGCTAATAGTAATTACAATAATTGCTATAATAATGCGAATGATATCATAAATGTATTGATATATGATTGCTATAATTAAGGATCACCATATCATAGAAATTAAGTTATGATCCTTAATAATCAATTATGAGATTAGACTTTTCTCTAACTCCCTCCTGTTGGTGGTGACACAATCACTCCAGTTTGTCTCTCTTATGTTGAATCTTGTGTGAGTGAGAGGTTTGGTCAAGTAATCGACAATGGTGTAGTAGGAACATAAGCCACAATGACTTCATTTTGTAGACTTGATCACGTATGTAGTGGACATCTATCTCGATGTATTTGGAGCAGCGTGCATAACGGATTGGATGCTGACTTAGCACCAAGTTATCACACCATGGGTGACTTTACGGGCATTGGTAACTAGTTCTTCTAGTAGTGATCTAACCCATGCTACTTCAGTGCAAGATCAATAAGGCCACATATTCGATTCGTGCTCGATCGTGACACTACCTTTTGTTTTCTTGAGGACCAAGAAATTAGTGTTTCACCAAGAAATCCACATTGTCGCCATGGATTTTCTATCATCGATGCTAGTTGCCCTGATCTGCATCGAGAAAACCCTATTATGTCAAGATCATTAGAAGTTTTATGTGCAAACATAGATCTATTGTGCCTTGAAGATATCTCAATATTCTTTTTATCCCTTGCCGATGATCCATGGTAGGTGAGCTCATGTATTGACTCAATTTGTTGACAAATGCAATGTCGGGTCTCGTGTTAGTCGGTATTCAATGCACCTATTGCTTATGCGTACAAAGTAGGATTAGACAATGGTTCCCCTCGGTGAATTGTCAACCGGCTACCATTGGTGTTGGACAAGTGATGCTTTCTCCATGTTGAACTTCCTAAGCATATCCCTTATGTACTTTGTTTGTTTTAGATACATTCCACTATCATTTCGTGAACTTCAATACCCAGAAAATAATGTATATGTAGCCTAGATCTTTCGTGAGAAGGCATTAAGTTGATTGATGAATGTCTCTAAGAACTTGTTGTTGCTTCTGTTATTATTATGTCATCAACATAAATAAGGAGAAATGTGATATGGTTTGTACCTCTAAGAATGAAAAGGGATGAGTCACTTTTGGTGTTTTGAAACCCCATTTTAGTAAAGTGTTTCTTAGGTCATCAAACCATGCTCTTGGAGCTCTTTAGAATCCATAGATGGCTTTGGACAATTTGCATATGTGATTAGGTTTGGTTGAGTCTATGTATCGTTCGGGTTGATACATAAACACGGTTCCTTGAGACTTCCATTTAAGAATGCATTATTTATGTCCAATTGTCTAACTTCCCAATTGAGATGTACAACAATAGTTAAGATGATTCTTCTTGAGCTCGATTTGACCACAATTTGAGATGTTTCATCAAAGTCTAGGCCTGTTGTTCTTTGAAACCCTTTGCAACTAACTTCTTTCTCCTTTCAATTGACCATCTGCTTTGTACCAGTCTTGAAGATCCATTTTGAGTCTATGATGTTTTCTTGACCTAAAATGGAACTAATGTCAATCGATTGGACATTAGGGCCTTAATTCTACCATAGCTTCTCTCCATTTGGTTTGATTAGTGCCTCTTTGACATTTTCTGGTTCTTTATCATCTGTATGTTCCTCTGCCGATCCTATGTAGGGTTGCAGGCTTGTAAATCCAGGCTTTGCTTCAGTGCGCATCCAATGAGTGTTGGTGTGATCTGGTGAGTTAGTTGGTTAATCTACGGTGCGATTTGATTCTTTGCTCTCCATTGGTTCTGCTGAGGTTGAATCATCTGTTTCGCTTTCTCTTGATGTGTTGCTATCTGCATTGGCAAAGGACTCGTTGAGATCTGGTTGACTTTCACACATCTTCTTATCATGTCATTTGAATTTTCTTCATCTTGGTTTCCTTGAAATTGTCGGGTTCATGTGTTGTTTGTAGTGGTACCTGCAGGACAACTAGGCAACATAATAGATGTATTTTCAGTCAATCTCTTTAATGGATTTCTTGTGTCAATGAAACCATCATGGAAAGGAAAGTGATTCTCATTGAAGATCACGTGTCTTGAGATAAAAATTCTCCCATGAGAGTTGATGCACTTGTAGCCTTTTGTGAGTTCTGCATAACCGATAAATACACACTAGTTGTGTGGAATTGAAGCTTGTATTGATTGTATGGTTTAAGGCAAGGGTGCAGGCACTACCAAATGGTTTCAAGTCCTAGTCGGAGTTCTTTCTTGAAAATTAAGGAGTATGGACTGTTATTTGGATTTATTGATGATGGCAATCTATTGACTAGGTAGACAATGATGGAGAAGCTTCCACCAGTAATGTAGGGGCATTTGGCATGTGCTAGAAGTGTTAGTCTAGTTCACAATATGTCTATGCTTTCTTTCACCTTGCCATTTTGTTGAGAAGTGTAGGGACAAGACATTCGCATAGAATTCTGATTCGATGGCAATTTTTAAACTAGTTTGTATTCACCACCTCCATCATATTGAATGATTTTTATTTTCTTGTTAAATTGAATTTCAACCATAGCTTTGAACGGTTGAAGGCATAAATGTTCGACTTTTGTTTCAAGGAAAAATCCATGTGAATCTACTAAAATCATCAATAAAGTGAACATAATATTTAAACCCAGATGAGGACAAAATTGGAGCAGGACCCCATACATCGGTATGAATTAAATCTAAAATTTCACTAGCATGAGAGGAAGAAGATTTGAAAGGTAACAAGTGTGATTTGCCAAATTGACAAGCTTCACAGAATGTAAAATTGTCACTGGATGGTATCTTCACATTGCAGTCCTTCAACACCTTTTCAAGACTTTATTATTTGGATGTCCAAGCTTTCTATGCAAATTTTCCTTAACAGACATGTAGACACACGAGTCTTTATTGGTTTGGGGGCTGACATCAGAAAGTTGGTATAGTCCATTTTTAAGTTTCCCCTTTAAAAGTGTCTTCCCTGTTAGCTTGTCCTTCACAAAACAATAGTTTGCATCAAATTCAACAAATATATTGTTGTCGGCAGTTAATTTAGATATACTCAATAAATTTTGGTGATTTTTGGCACATCTGACACATAATGCGAGGTTGAGATTACTCAATTTGGTTGAACCTGAGGCAATTATTTTCAATTTATCTCCATTACCAACTAACAAAGAATTCTTACCATTGCTTTCAGTGAGGTCTTGGATTTTGCCAGTTTGGTGCGTTACGTGATTGCTCCTTGTCAAAATACCGGTCATAGTTAACCATGATATGGTGAGGTATGAAGGCCTTTGTGTTCCTTGTCTCTCACCTTGACATAATTATTTTCTGTAGGACTTATCAAAACGATAATAACTTTCTGTATTGCAGTATGACCAGATTCACCCGCGTACGACACGTTGGTTTTGACATCCTTCCTCTTCCTCTTTTTCTCATGCCTGCGGAGCTAGTTCTCTCAATTGCCTCGTGATCCAAATCATTGCCTCCATATCATTTTTACTAGCAAAGTTTGCAGATGCATTCAAGTTGATATTCTGAAATTGTTGGTGATCAATCTACTTTCAAAACCTAGTAATTGGGCTTGAGTCAACCCAACTTAAGTTGATCGGTCGGACAACTTGACTATTCTTGGATTGTATTATTGAATCCACCCATTCGGTCTCGAATCATCGATCGAGCGGAAATGGGTGATTCGCGATTTAATTTGTCGCCGAATTCTTCATCTTAGCAAGGTATTGCTCATCTTCATCTCTCCTGCGTGTGTTGTGAAATTCGACTTAGGTAAATGATTCTTGACTGGGTGTGTGCAGGCTTTGAGCTTCGTCCCAAAGTTGCTTGGAGGTTTCGCAATGTAGCGGTGGTTACAATATCAGCGTCATAGAATTTATCAGCCATCCTAAGAGGGCTTGATCACTGACTTGCCAATCCTCATAGTTAGGATTGATTTTCTTGGTTGTGTCGGTTGAGGTGACAAATTGTTCGGACATTCTTTTGTCCCTAGCATATAGCCATCGAGTTTGACCTCAATCAATGGTAAGACCAATGATTTCCATAGTGGTTTAATTGGATCGAGCCTTTGAAACAAGAGCTCAGTACCAGAAGAAAATGTTACTTGTCTTGTTCCGTTGTACATAGATCGGTATGCTTATATACATTGAGATATGAAATCATGATCCTATAATCATGCTAATAGTAATTACAATAATTGCTATATAATAGAATGATATGCAATAAATGTATAGATATGTGATTGCTATAATTAAGGATCACCATATCATAGAAAAGTTATGATCCTTAATAATCAATTATGAGATTCTGACTTTTCTCTAACTTTTAGAACCTGTCTTCAGAGCTTGTTCAGCAGAACCTTATCTTCAGAACTTGGTCTTCAAAATCTCAGAACTTGAAAGCGCAAAATATTCAGAGCCTTGTCTTTAGAGTCTTCAGAACTTATTCATCGAACCCTGTCTTCATAGTCTTCAAACGTGTTCTTTAGAACCTCGAGCTTGAGAAGTCCTCATAAGCTCTTTCATTAGAGTCATGATTAGAAACTCTAGACTAACGTTCTTCAGAACCATTGTTTAGAAGTATTACAAAAGTTGATAATATCGTGTAACACATACTTTGTATCTATCTAGATTCAAAGTATGTTGATTATAGAAAGCGATGATATCACATGTCATTATATCAGAATTAGAATCAGTTAGCGAAAGCTATACACAAGGTCAAGGTCTTCTGACTCGAGTCGGCTATAAAAGTCGATAGTGTTGACTTGGGGAGTGTTTTTGGTTCCTCCGAACTCTCTGGAAAGATGGCTCTACTACCCATCACTGGTTGGAGGTTGATAGAGCTCATTAAAACTATCGGCTAAACATCGACGGATAGGATATATCAATGAAGTCGCCATCAAATGTAACACCCCATATTTTAAATTATTACTAAATTGGAAGTTTAATTATTTAATTAATTAAAATTTTATTTTGGGAATTATTGGAATATTAAATTTTTGAAAATAAATAAAAGGAAAATTTGGATTTATGAAGGAGGGTGTATGGAGTAAAGCCTCTAATAATTTATTTTATTGTTATTATTATTATTATAGAATAATAATAAAAGGAATAAAAAGGAAAAAGAATTGAGAGTTATTTGGAAACCGATCATACGTGAAAGAGAGAAGGCGGAGAAAAGAAAACCTAATGCTTGAAATTCAAGAAATTGGTTAAGGTAAGGAGTGATTTTATCTAGTTATTATGCCTTATGGATTTTGGAGAATGATAGGATTGATTGAGTAGTTAGGAATTCCAAATCCATGAATTTTGATGTTTTGATGCAAATTGATGTTATGGTGTTGTTAGATGTTGTTGTAACATGATAGAATTGCATTATAATCATGTTTTGTGACTGTTTGATGATACATATGTTTGGGGTCGAAATTGGTTGGATCGCGAACCATTGTTGTTGTTAAATGCAATATTTTGGTTACATTAGAGAGCAATCGATTGTTTCTTTGGTGTAATCGATTGCTTCTTCAAAATATGATTTTTAGCCTATAAATATGTAATTATTAAGTACTTTACATTTTATATATTTATAATAGATAATAGATTAATTAAATTGTTGTTATTAGTTTTTCCTTCGACTATCTCTCTATCTCCTTACTTATAAATATTAAAATGAATTTCCAGTATTACATATTATCATATGTTCTAGATTAGAATTACACTACAGTTTTTAAGAAAGTTAACTATTACAGTATATTTTATTATTTTTAATTAGTTGAAGAGACAGGGAAATTTAATAGTTCGAGAGGGATGTATTATTTAAATAGAGATATATTAGTTAATTAGAAAAATTAATAAAAATATTATTTAATAGACTATAGTTATGAATTTGGGGAGATAGAGAAAAATTACGGGAAAGAAATTAATTTTAATTTTTTATAATATTTAAAATATAAAATATAATAAAAAGTTGAGTTATTTAAATTATTTTATGGATGGATAGAAATCCATCCATTAAAAAGATATTAATGGATGAATTAGATGAATTTCATTTTTAATGGATGAATCAGATTAAATTTTTTTAGGGAAACTTCCGTGAATTCTTAATGAATTAATGAATTGTTTTGATTCATTCATTAACAATCCAATCCATCCATTTTGCCACCTCTAATTATGAAACAATAATTGGTTGGAGAATTAGTAGTTGCGGTGGACAACGATGGATCGAGATTTAGATGTGGAGGAGGTGTTGATCTATAAGGTTAGCACTACAACACTCAAGTCAATGAATGAATGAGAAGAATAAATTGAATTTGAATTTGAAATTGTGTACCAGAATGCTTCGCGTGTATCCTTTATATAGTATGACAGTTATAACAATCCCTATTTGTTAAGCGTGTGATGCAGAAAGTCGTTGGATGCATCTTAGATATGATCGTATTTACTCATCCTTAAGGTAATTATCCTATGTTTCGACTTGCGAGCAAGCCTAACAGATAGTAATTTCATCTGAGTGGTCGGTCGATGTTCAGTTTGGTTGGCCCAAATAAATATATATTATTGATTAAAAATTACAAATTAAAACTATGAAATATAATATTTAATTGATTTATAATACTTCTGGTTTTACACTCAACCCTTTCAACATAGTTTACATAAGATAGGGTACGAATCGGAAGTATACTTTCGATTTTGAAGGATATTTGTGAAATTTTGCATAGTGCCTAAAAGTTAAGAAATCCAAAAAAAAAATCTTTATAAATGTGAGCAATATGGTTTTAGTAGTTGAATCAATATTGAATTGAAAGACATATAGTTGAGATGATTGAAAACGGTTAACAAAGATGAGCAAGTTCATATGTGATTTTGGCTATTTGTGTATGTTTCACAAAACCTAAATGCATGATGAAAAGTTTGTTATACTTGTCACAAGTAAATCAAAGAAAAACTATCATATGTGTTAATTTAAAACTAGAAAAGCATGAAGCGTACATTTTGATGATCAAAACAGCTACAATCACACAAATTTTGGCTTCAATTTGAATCACATTTTTTTACATGAATTTTGTCATTAATTGAAGTTCTTCAATTTATATTCATTTGAAAATTCAAATTCTTTAAACTATAGTAACTAGATAAGCTTTGTAGAGAGAATGGAATTTGATCACAAAATAGCAATATGCTTGTTCATGCTGACCACAATGTGGTGTTACGAAATTGAAGGTAGAGAGCCTGTGTTACATAGGGTTGGAGGTGGAAGGTATACTTGGCAACCAAAAGTTAACTTCACAAACTGGACAAGTTATGAGCATTTCTACCAGGGAGATTGGCTATGTAAGATCTTTCATCAATTTTGTTAACATTTTTACTCATATTGATTAACATTGTGAATTTTTAATTAACTTATTTCTTTCTTACATAGATTTTGGTTTTGATAAAACCATTCATAGTGTTCTTGAGGTTAACAAAACAAATTATGAGAACTGTATTGAAACTGATTTCATAGACAACATTACAAGAGGAGGAAGAGATGTTGTCCAGCTCTCGGATATGAGGATCTATTACTTTATATGTGGTAGAGGTTTTTGCTTCAATGGAATGAAGGTTGAAATAAATGTTAAACCAGATGTACCACTTTCTCCAACCATTTTCAACAATGCTTCTTCTCCAAGAAAAATGAATGTCATTGTGATGTTTTTGTTTTCTGTCATAGGTTTAGCATGGATCTTCACATAGAGAAGATATTAGATATATTAGTAAGCTTTATTATTTGTGTTTGTTATGTTTATCATTTTATTTAAATATTTTAGTGGAACTATTCATAATTGTAGTCTTTCATGAAGTATTTATAATTGTAGGGTGTCTTGTTGATTGATTATTAAAGATAATTTAATTAGAATAATGACATCTTTATTTAGAAAGCTATTGTTGAAAATTATAAATTTAAAAATATTCCGTTTTCTAATTTTTTTTAATCTAATTTTTTCCATATAACCATTTTTCTATAGTTTAATACTTTACTATTAGATAGCTGTTTCTATGTTTATTTAGGAATTATTGGTCAATTATAGTTTACTGATTAGTTAGCTCTTTTGTTAGTTAATTATTAAATACAGCAAAGTTGTGTTGGAAATTGAGTAAAAATATTTAAAATGTCAAAATCATTATATATTTCTAAAATTATTTTTATTTTTTTAAAGATGAATTCAAACATGTATTAAAACTATATCTTTTTAATTATGCCTCTACTTGAAACTCACATTCAAAATTGTATATTGTATAATATACATAAAATTTAAGTAATAATAAAAAATGTTAGAATCTACTTGAAACTCACATTCAAAATGAATCTACATAAAATTTAAGTAATAATAAAAAAAAAACGTTAGAATCAATCATACACTCTAGTGAATAATAATCAAATAAATTCATAATATTTAGGTATTTATTAATTTAACAGGACTAAACTAAATATGACATTTCAATTCCAGAGACACCACTATTAAAGAAAATTTACATTTTTTTTTAAATTTTATTTTGATATTTGATATCTAAAATAAATTTTAAGAATAATAGAGTTTTAATGTTGACACTAGAGCTTTTAAAATGGGTCGAAACTCATGAGTCGGTTTAAGATCCGAAAAAAGAGGGTCTGGATATTATTTTTCAAGCTCATTTATACGTGGGTCTTTTTTAACTCAGCTCAAAAAAGCCCTAAAAAATATAAACTGGCTCGTATGGATTATGGGTAGTCTACCTGTTCGGAAAAAATTAAAATTTTTAATATAATTAAAATTTATCTTTTTTCTAATTATAATTGTTATCAAATTCTATAGCCGTTTCTTGTTATAATAGTTATAACATTATAATTATCATGAATATTTATAACTTAAAATTTGTTACAACAAGTTATTTAATTTTGTGTGTGATAAAATTTGTTAGATCAAGTTATTTAATTTTGTGTGTTATATTAGATTATTTATGATGTATTTTGGATAATTTAAATTAAGTTAACGTGTTGTTTTATATTTTTAATTGTTGATTATTTAAAAATTCTAATTTTGAAAATAAAATTTAATATATATATATATATATATTAATTATTGCATGCAATTGTATAGTTACTTATAAAAAATAAAGAAAAATTTTTAATATTCTTTTATAAAAATAAATCCATTTAAAATCGAATAATCCGATAGAACTGAGTCTAAATAATAAAACTAGAACTCATTTGAATATGAGTTTAAAACTAGAACTCATTTGAATATGAGTTTTTTTGGGTCTGGCTTTGAAAAGCTCGAGACCTGCATAGACCAATCTGTTTAGAACAGGAAGCCCATTTTTACAACTTTAGTTGGCACCCCATCCATTTCCATAACGTGTGTTTGATTCTGTCTCCATCTTTACTTTATGAATTGGTTAAATAAATTTTCAATTTTGTCTTGCAAGGCCCTCCAATAAAGACTACAATTAAAATATATATTTTTTCAAAAACAGTTTATATTTTAAAAAGAGAAATTTGCAAATTTGCTTGTATAGATTTTAAAAAATATTTTAATTATATATTTTTTAAATGATTTTTTAAGAGCTTATTAAAATATAGTATAAATTATTTAAAACTCTTTTGATATAATTCAAAAGTGTAATTTTGATATTCATTAATTTAAATATTCGTTATTAGATATTAAAAAATAATTTTCATGAGAAGTAACTCAAAATAATTTCACATTTTAAATATTTTTTAAATTTGTTCTTTAAATAATCGTAGTAAAAAAAAATAATAGAAAAAAAAGATAAATAATTATTTAAATCAACTTTTTATTTTAACGAAGATATGATTGCATTAGAAAAATTTAAAATAAACATAAGACATTCATGCTTTAGGAAAAAAAAATGCAAACATTGATTTAAAATATTATAATTTTTCTTTAAAGGATGTTGTTGGACGTAAAAATAGTAACTTAGTATTTATGCCAATAAAATCACAACATGTTAACAAATTACAAGGTCAGTTTTTCTACTCTTATATGTGCTCCTCTATTATTATAAAACGTCTCAACTGCTTAAGATGTATTTTTGCAGGTATTTTTAAAGTTATTTTTAGAGCAAATTCAAGAGGAATTATATTATATCAAAATTTAATTTTGGGATGTATCTCCTGTTAATGAGTATGAAAGGTAAGTTTAAAAATACATTTTAAACACTATTTATAAAAAATTAATAGGTGATATGATGATGCATTTTTGGAGATGCATCTTTAGCGCTTTCATATTCTAAGTGTTAGATCCTTCCGTCTACCACCTTTTCATTTTCTAAAGGTTTTAAAATTTTTGAGCTCTTACCTTCATTCAAACTTCTCTTCCATCCATTCAAGCTTCTATCATTGTAGCTATTTCTTCTTTTTCAAGCATCTCATACATTCAAGCTTCTTTCTTATCCATTTGATTTAGTAAGTTTTTCAAAATTCTTTCTCTTTTATATTTTTGATTTATAGTTAGTTAATACATTATTTATTTAAGGTACATGATAAGTGTCAAAATGTAGTTATTTTGTATATATGCTTTGTGACACTTATCGGTTTTTGTTGATATTCTTGAATAAATCGCTTTTGTATAAATGTGTGCATAATAGAATAATTGAGTTTTGTGTAAATATTGTATCATTTGATAGTTTTTCATCTCTTTTATAGATATTCATTCATAATTGAGCATTGAGTAATAAAGTGTCGAAGACACGACTTTAAACGCACGATTTGAGCAACTCATCAATGAATAAGGCTCAAAATCAAAGAATAAAATCATCAATTTGATTTATATTTTTCATGGTTAGATAGGAAATTTAATAAGCTTTCTAACGCTTCAAACCCAGCGGAATTCCGAGTTACTTCTCAAGATATGACAAAACAAGATCTTTGATTTTTTCAAGATAAGGCATCGCTTAGCGAAAATAAGCTTAAGCGCTACGCGATATCATAAATCTTTAAAGGGATAAAACATTTTAGGTTATGGGTTGGGTAGTCCCAACACCATCAACATTATTTTTTGATAGATTTGCTCGAAAACAACATTGGAGCTTGCATTTGGATGATCCGAGTCGAATCCTCGTCGGTTGGTGTTGTTGACAAACCAATAAATGTTTGGTTCTTCTTCTTCTCTTCTCTTGTAATCTTTTTGTTGGGTTTTGTATGTATATCTACTCATAACTTATGTACATTTGTCGCCCTTGGCGTTGTATAAAGCTTGTTTTATGAATCTGTGTTGGTGATTGTCTTAGGTTTTACTCTATGTTGGGGTTTGAGCTTTACTAGAGATAGATTGCTTAGATTCTTACCTAGGATGATTATCTGTTAGTTTCTGAATGTTAGAAATGGGTTTAGACCTGACATTCACTATAGAGTATCTAATCTTAATGCCTCTACGTTGGTGAAGTATGCGAGATGGTTATGGAGGTGGCATTGACGTGTTGTTGAGATAGGCCAAACATGGCTATGAGATGATTCGGGAGGATTCTCAATTTGGGTTAGAAATAGCTTAGGTTGTGAGAGGTATGTGATGACACGCAGAGTATCGTAGGTCGAGTATGACATGGGTGGTACATTTAAGTTTGTGACGGGTAGTTTACATTCGTTAGTACATTATCCTTTATACTTTTTGTTCATTTACTACATCTTTTATTTTCAACTCATTTAATCCCAAACTCATTAACGGTAGAATTGTCGAACGACGAATCAATAACCAATCTCTGGACACGATACGATATAACCTAACCGGATATATCACTAGGTAAAAATATACCAACTTTTGCTTACCGCTGCAACAACAAATGGCGCCGTTGGGGATTGGTTTTATTGTTTCATTGCGATAATTCCGTTGTTTTTGAGTTTTGTAATTAATGTAAATGTTGTATAGGTTTTGTATATGAACTTGTATATGTTACATGTACATGTTGTGTGTTTACTATCCATACTTGTACATATTTGTGATTTTCTTAGCTTTCATGTGATGTTGTGAATTGTCTCGTACTCGTAACGTTTGTTGTGTAGTTGTTAGGACACTTTCTTTAGTTTTGCACGGTGTGGAAATACCATGGCATGACGAGAGGAGGTTACTAGTGCTCGCACAATAAAGGCGTCGAGCTGACGCAAAACAAGCATGTTTGTTTATGTTTGTTTATGTGTGGTGACTTGTGTTTTAACAAGTTGAAAAGACTTGTTCTTAATTTTAAATCTTCACTTTTCAACTTGTTAATTCATTGTCATCAAGTTTTCGTGATCGTAATTTGCTTTTGTTTCGTATGTAAATTGTGTTTTCTCGCTTGTCGTGTTTAGCTTGAGGAGTTTAGTAGGTTGTAAATATTGTACATTTTATTTTTCTAATTCTTTTGTTGTTGTTTGGACTCAAATTTTGGTCCAGAACTTGAAGACTTTTGAGGTGATTTTCGAGTTTGATCGTTTCGACTCCGGATGTATGGTAATGATAGTTTTAAAGTTGGTACACGTACTGCTTATCGCTTTCTATAGCATAACATGTTTAGGAAATTTATCATTTGTATAATTACCATGCTATTCATTCTTTTGCATTACTTGCTCATGAATTGAATCACTTTAGTTCCTCTTTTAACCATAAATGAGGAAGCTTTCATTGTTTACATATGCTTGGAGGCCACATTCTTGTTTTAACTGGATTTTATTATGCTTAATCTTTTGTTTTGTGTTGATTGTATGATTGCATGAAAATTATCAAGGCATTTTGTTTTATTTTGAGCATAACTACCTTGGCCAAATATTCAATTCACCTTGGTGTGTGAATCTTTGTCCGCCCTTTGAGCTTTTATCAACATCCATTTTATTTGACCTTGATGCTTGTCTATGAGTGTGAATTCACTTTTTATATGGATGTTGATTTCTTTGTTTCTTGAACCTCAACTATATGTTGTTGTATGGATTTTACCTTGCCTTAGAAAGTAGGGAGTATTCACACATTAATGTTGGTTGAATTCAAGTTGGGGAGAGAAATGCTTATATACTTATATTGTGGTTGGTATGAGGTTAAGAGAAAAAAATGCAAAAGAAAGATTAGAAAAGAAAGAAAAGAGAAAAGCTTTGAAAATGAAAAACAAAAGAGTAGGAATAATGTTATGTTAATATGAGGCGTGTTTGTGTGAAATTTGTGATGAAGAATAAGTTTGATTGAAATTATATTGTTTGGAACTTTGTGAGTTGATCATTCCCTTAGGTTTAAGCAAGTTTTTGTTTCGATTAGCTTTAGGACTTATCACTTGTTTGTTAACCAAGGCACATTACAACCTTGAAAATTCCTTGTGATTCTTGCATTTGTATTTTCAATACGTTTTTGGATGAATGCATAATTTAGTCTATTGTTTGCAAGATTATGGAGGGGTGTTTTTTATCCCTCACCTTTCTGTGTTCTTCATCTACCGATGAATTTTTGCTAGGTGTGATTCATGATTGAGCTTGTTTTGTTTTATAATGTTTTGTATGATTTTTGTACTTAGGATTTGTTTCGTTTATATGTTGTTGTTGTAGGAATGTGATAAGTAAGTATTTTGCATGTACGTTTTTGTTTGAACCATACATTTGTTTTTCGTTTTAAAATCTTATTGATTCGTGATTATTTAATTATCATTCTTTGTTTCTTTGAGTTATTTGACTTTGTTTGAGGACAAACAATGTGTCAAGTTGGGGAGAGTTGATAAGTGCCAAAATGTAGTTATTTTGTATATATGCTTTGTGGCACGTATCGGTTCTTTTGTTGATATTCTTCGAATAAATCCCCCGCTTTTTGTATAAATGTGTGCATAATAGAATAATTGAGTTTTTGTGTAAATATTGTATCATTTGATAGTTTTTTTATCTCTTTTATAGATATTCATTCATAATTGGAGCATTGAGTAATAAAGTGTCGAAGACACGGCTTCAAACGCACGATTTGAGCAACTCATCAATGAATAAGGCTCAAAATCAAAGAATAAAAATCATCAATTTGATTTATATTTTGTCATGGTTAGATAGTAAATTTAATAAGCTCTCCAACGCTTCAAACCGGGCGCAAGTCTGAGTTACGATTCTCAAGATATGACAAAAACAAGATGTCGATTTTTCGGACGGTACTACGCTTAGCGCGAAAATACCAGGCTTAGCGCGCCCTGCGATATCAAAAATCTTTAAAAGGGGCTAAAAACACATTTTTAGGTTACGGATTGGGTATTTTTGAGTCCCAACACCATCAACATCATTTTTTGATAGATTTACTTGGAAAACAACATTGAGTTTGCATTTGGATGATCCAAGTCAATCCTCGTCGATTGGTGTTAAGAAATGTTTGATTTCTCTTCTCTTCTTCTCTTTGTAATCTCTTTTGTGGGGTTTTGTATGTATATCTACTCATAACATGTACATCGCCTTGGCGTTGTATAAACTTGTTTTATGAATCGTGTTGGTGATTGTCTTAGGTTTTACTCTATGTTGGGGTTTGAGCTTTACTAGAGATAGATTGCTTAGATTCTTACCTATGATGATTATCTTAGTTTGAATGTTAGAAATGGGTTTAGGTGACATCAACTATAGAGTATCTAATCTTAATGCCTCTGCGGTGAAGTATGTCGAGATGGTTATGGAGGTGACATAGTTGACTTTTGTGTTGTTGAGATAGGCCAAACATGGCTATTGAGATGATTCGGAGGATTCTCAATTTGGGTTAGAAATAGCTTAGGTTGTGAGAGGTATGTGATGACACGATTTAGTATCGTGGGGAGTATGACATGGGTGGTAGATTTAAGTTTGTGAGGGGTAATTTACATTCGTTTTGGACAATCTGTCTATTCTTTATACTTTTTGTTCATTTACTTTCTGTATTTTATTTTCAACTCATTTAATCCCAAACTCATTAGCGGTAGAATTGTCGAATGACGAATCAATAACCAATCTCTGTGGACACGATGCGATATAACCTAACCATTATATATCACCCGGTAAAATAATACCAACTTTTGCTTTGTCTGACAAACGGTACATTAGATAGTTGTGAAAATGAAATATAGCATACAAGGACATGAATTGCCATTTGTTTGTTAGGTTAGGGCAACAATGATGTTTCTGCCATGGCTGAGAATCGCAGTTTTGTTAAGAGATACGTCTCTAGATTTTCTCGGTGTTATTTTCGGAGATGCATCTCCAAATTTGGCTCAAGCTAAAATTTGGTTGATTTTGTATTTTTTTGGATTTGTGCTGACTAGTTATTTTTTCTCTATCTGTTTGTAATGTATGTGAAATGGTTAAAAACAACTCTGGAAGAATTAGGCTCGGTCGTGTGTCCTAAATCGTGCCAGTACGACATGAGAGGGTCCTATCTAGGACCACGAGTCCACAATTAGATGATAAGTTGTTTGATGGTTCACAACATCGAGATTCCCAACTATATGGTTCTGCTTATCATATCGACTCTCTCGACTGCTACTCACGGGCCCTGAGTCCCCAAATGATGCAGTAGAACCTGAAGCCCAGGAGGAATCTGTTGCCGATGCCCCTTTAGAAAGTTATCCAGGAGGCCCATTTTACATTTCCTTACTTCATCTCTATGTAAACCTACTAGGCATGTTTAGGAAGTATATGTATATTTATTTTCTTTTACAACACATATGTTTTCAACTAATTTAATTGATTCGGTGATATTTTATTTTACATGAGCGTACTTGTTGGTAATCGGTAAACAATGACATAAATATATTAGAGTTAGGATAACTCATTGTTGTTGGGTTCATTAATGTTATCCGTTATTCCTTTCTTAATGGTTTCTATTTTGTTGCGTACATGACCATAAACCATGACATACCGTCGAATTTTGTAGAGAAGTGGCATTTTGAGACGTTATTTTTTCATCTTCCTATAGGCAAGATGACCATTACCTTGGATGACGTCTCATGCCTCCGAATCTTCCCATCGGGAAACCACTGGCCGTGGAAATAATGGTCACCCATTTGGGGATGGCCCAACTAAAGCGGTAAATGAGGTGGTGATGCCATAAGTGCTCATATTTTTGGAAAAGCTATTTAAAAACCATATGCAATGCGTTGATGGTGTCGAAGGTGATGATCTGCAAGTTGACTACCATCATACTTGCATTGAGATGTTACACATTATTGTTGGTTGGCATGTTCATGTTTATGGACAAAAGTGAAATCTACGTTGATGTGGTATAGTACTTCATCAACTCGCGATGATTCACGGATAAAATTGGGGTCGCGTGTTGGACTACCTCACCTAAGTCACGAGGATTATCTTTAGAAGACAAAGCAAATAACATGGAGTTTCATGTTGCTTACAATAATTTATTGTTACATATATTTTCATAATTCATTTTTACTATTAATATTATATTTGAACAATTTTCAGATAGATTATCCTCACTTCTCTTGCATCACCAAGTAATAAGTTGTATAATCGAGAATTAGCCACGTGTTGTCACATTTACCTTACTACAGGGAATAAAGTGATTAAGCCAATGTGGTGCATATAGATCGTTATGAACCGGATGACATTTGATTCTTCACATACATGGTCATTGTGAGACACGTGCAAGGCGTCATTTATTTATACTTAGGATGATTGGAATATGAGACATCTTATGTATCTTTATTTTCCCAAGCGAGTGATGCACCAGTTTGGCTATTTACATATTATTTAAATATTCCTCAAATTCCATCATTTCCATTGTTTGCTGCATATATCTTGATGCGACACTAGAGGATTTCGCGAGTCACTTGGTACTTGAGGAGTACCGTAGGGTGTCATCTCCTTTTTAGTGGGCTTATAATGATTTCTACATGACATGTTTCTTTAGGGTGTCACACCCTATCATAACACTAGACACTTCAGGAAGACCTCCTAGGCCAACTAATTAGGAAGTACTTAAGGTCAGGGATGACCATGCCAAGGATATATTGGTGTATTATGGATGGGGAGATCATGCATAGAGGCAAGACTCTTTGAGCATGATACTTCCCACACTACTAGGGTGAATTGTATGGTTTGAAAAAACTTGGTTTTGAAAACTTTTTCATGATAAAAATAGTACTTGAAAAACTTAGACAAGTACAATCAAAGTTAAAAAAAAATATTTTTTTAAGCTAAGCAGCGAAAAATAAATTTCAGAATGTAAAGAGCTTAGGGAACAAGAACACCAAGAGTTATATAGGTTTGGTTAAATCAAAATACCTACTGATCTTGATAGTTTCCAACAATAGTTGAGAGTTTTTAGTAGGAAAGACTCATGAATCCCTCTTATACAAGGAAATGATGGTTGATCTTTAACCAAATAATACAAGATGATGGATGTGTGCGTTTGTGTCTTTTCTTCAAGATATTGCTGAGGGTGAAGTGGTCAATATTCATTCCCATTATGAATTAAAGTGGTTAGTCTTCTTTCCAAACACATACCTTGGGCGATTAGTCTTCAAGTTTCAAAACTCTGAGATCAATACATTGGTTTTAACCGTGAAATAAAAACATGTGATATTTTATCCGAGTTGATATCGAACCCGTGAAGCTTTAAATACGAGATAAACTTCAACCTAACTTGGTTTTAACCAAGCTAACCAAAAACATATGAAGATTTTAACACTAGCTAATCTTCACAACCTAGGATTGATCACAAAATCCTCAAATATAAGATTTTATAGGATGAGATTATAACCCATAAGTTCCTAAAGGAAAAGATTCATCCAAGGTGTATACAAAAGATTCCTTTGGTGAATTTTACAATTCGCCTTCAAAATTATAGATATATACTCACTCACAAAGAAACTTTCTCACAAAGGCATTTGGCTAAAACATTTAGTGAGAAGAATGTTTAATAACGCATAAATAAGAAGAATGTCTTACAAAAAGAATTTAATACCTTCAATATCAAGGATGCTCGCTCAAAGAAACTCCGGATATTGGGAGTATTCAATCATAACCAAACAAAGGTATTATAGCACGAAATTAAACTAATGGCCTATATTATTTCTTTGTAACACAAACCATAATTACAATCTCATAATTTTACCAATCGAATGTGAAATTAACCATTAAGTTTTGGATATCATCTAAATCAATTCTTCAAATTAGAGACAAAGAGAACATGAAACTCAAATACAATTATATAACTATAAAATAAATATTCATTATAGAGACAATCATAATAATTACATAGATCACATGCTTATGATAGAATTAGCTAAAGTGAACATAATCTAAAGAGTTATTCATTCATCCTTGAAAGATTCATGACTATTACAATGACTAATGAATTAATAAACTTACTAATGACTAGTGATGATTCCCTGAGGATCACTTATAAATCAACTTGTGGTGATGGTGTATATCAAAAAGCTATATGAAATTACGTCAATTAGAAGACACAAGTATCATATGAAGTGTTGAATCAAGCAAGGACCATGTAGCTTAAAGGTTGAAAGATGGAAAGTATGAAAGCTCGTCCAGTATGTGTCCGAGTGATTAATGTGTTGTAAAAGTATAAGATTAACTCTTAAGATACTAAGGAAACACACACACACACACACTGAAATTTTTTTCAAGCTTCTCTCATTTTATAAAATTACCTAAACACATTTTATACTCGTACTTAATTGGTTACTTTCTTGGTTAAACCTTTATAAGTGATTTTTGTACTACATAATCAATTAACACACTAGAGTTAATTAAATGAATCAATTAATAATGTTTATAAATTATTGAAATAATATTATAATAGATTAGTGACGATGAATTCATAAACCTTCCATATTTAGTCTATCTAATCGTTTAATCAATTAGATACATTAAAATTAAAAAGACCATGGATCATTTTCCTTTTTGGGAGATATTTTCTCCTATAAATAGAGGGTCTTTCCTCATTCATAAAAACACTAGAACTTGTTTTGAATATCTTATTTCTCACTTTGTACTCTTTTTATTATTTCACTAAAGTTATCTTAGTGTCTTGTGAGTGAAAAATACTTGTGAGAGTTTGGTTGTACTAGTGTTCGTGCTTAAGTGTTCTTCATCAAGAGTGCAATTCTCTTGTTTAATTTGTTTGTTTAGTTCTTGAGATTATCTTGGTAAAATATCTTTCTAGTTATTTGGATTATCCTGCTAAAATATCTATTTGGTTCTTAAGGCTAGCTAATTAAAATATCTACTTGAATTGTGATCTCAACTTATTAAAATATTTGTTTGATTTGGGGGATCAACCTGTGTAAAATCTTTCATCTATTGTAAGAAGGTTTGTGGACATATCCTTAAAATCCAAGACTTTTTATTAGTGGAAAACTCAAAATCAATTCTTGGGATATGCTCCAGTCATTTCAAAGGCCCTTATAATATCAACTATTGGCCATTATTTGAAAGGGAAGAATTAATAGTCGCTAGAACCTCGACTCAAAATGAGTAAAAGGAACACTCAAGGTTATGGACAACTTAAAAGTGCATATAGAAAATGTGTAGAACGATTCATCCGGCGATCATATTAGTATGTTCCTCTTTGGAGCAAGGATCCGAGGATAACCTTGTCCTTGACTCCCATTCCAAAAGGTTTACGCTTTAGAAAATAAGCATCTTTCTTCTCATATGTAACATGTTTCAAAATCCTCACTCCCAAACATTTGGATAAGCTAGACGTCATTAAAAACTCTAGATGGGAGCGTGAAAAAGGTCATTACGGAATTAGAGGTGCTCTAATAACTCTCAAACATTCTTATTTCGAAGCGTGTAGTCGAATATTCCATCAACTCACCTAACATTTTTCATACAATTTCATGAGTTCTCTACTATTAGAGGTTCACTCATTGACTCTCTCATCTAACTCCATAATGATCGTTATTTTTGGAAGAATAAAAGAGGCTAAAGAGATGAGGAAGATGTTATACATATGAGCAAGGAAGGAGATGAAGGTGAGCTTGAGAAGAGTTGAATGCAACTTTCCTTGATAAATGAAAACTATGAAGATAATGTGGATGTGGAATGAAGTGAAATTCTCTTATATGATCGGGGACATAGTCACGTAGGTAATGATTACCTCTATAGGTACCCACCAACGATTGCAAGAAAACTCATCATGAAAAAATTTAATGATGCATGTTTCCCAGTGACCTGGGAGGGGGACCCAACTTAGGATTCTCTAAGTGCGCATGAGGTTCTCGCTCAAGAACCCATCATGTGGAGTCTTTAAGACAATACATTCAAATTAAATCACTTCATTGTCTCCAAAATCTCGCTGCATGAGGAATGTAGACTTCAATACTCTATTGGCCTTAAAAGAATGATTAATGATAAAATAATTCAAACTAAGCGCACTATTATTGAAAGAACGTCATATAAGAGTTAGTTGCTTCAAATGTATTGAAGATCAGAGATGAATCTACCATGACAACATTAAGGTCACCTGACCGTACTTCTTTTAAGGTAAATCAATCAATAATTCAAAATTAATATGTCCTGATCCCACTTAAAATTTTATGTTGTCCCTCGTATTTCAATTAAATACCACACAAGCAAATTAACAATATTAAATTATTTTTTTTTTTTTTCATTTTCAAAATAAAATGGTCTTTTGTATATTGTCCTGAGAACTAAAGACCAGTTTTAATTTACTAAATAAACTTGAATTTTATTTAAATTGTTAATAACTTAATACACACCACAAGTTTAAACACTAAAATTAAAAAACAAAGTTAAACTATTATAATTAGTCCATATTTTCTGTGACTTATCTCTCAAGTTTTAAGTTAAGATTCGATGAAATTTATCCCTTTGTTTCATTGTAGTTTACTTAAACATGATGAAGAGACACTGATTCATATAATTTATTTATTTATTTCTATTTATTTTATATGAAATTAGAGAGGAAAAGCTATAAAATATTTAATTCTAATTCATTTGTTGACTATCATAACAAAATTAAAACAAAATTAAAAAACAATAAAATAGTAGAATTAGCTTATCGAATAAAATTTTAAATTAATAAAAGTAAATATTAAATCATGAAAATAATAATAATCAAACATGTTATTTTTAACTTTAAATATAAGCTTATAAACTCTTTTAATAAAAATATAGCAGCTTATAAACTCTAAACACATAAGTTATGATTTTTAAAAATGATTTTAATAGTCTGCAAATTTAAGCTCAATTGAAGCCAATATTACCACTTCATCTAAATATGTCTTAATATTTATTTTTGCCAAAATTTTGACCCCACATGTTAAAATTTATGAATCGTCCGTGTTAAAAGATCGTCTGATTAAACTTAAACCACGTCACCGGAACTAAAATTTATGATTCATCTTATTTAATACTATGGTTTATGAAGTATCTTATTTAATACGAGAAAATAAGTATGTATCGATAGGATAAAATAATTTTTAAATCTCAATCAATTATAACCATAATATATGTCAAATTATATTTTATTATTTTTAAATAAATTATATAACATGATAAAATGATAAATTTTAATCGATTGATAGGGTAAAATTATTTTACATTATTAATACACTTATTATCTTTTAACTCTATAAATATATAAAAAAAAGAATATGATAGTGTTAATCAATCACAACCCTAATAAATATCAAATCATAATGTTACCTTTAAATAAACTCTTTAATATGAAAAAATAAATTTTGATTAAATGACGGTATGTCATATAAAACTATTTTATATTTTAATATATTACTTTTAACTCATTTAATATTTTTTCCCATAATAATTATTTATTTATATTTCTAATATATTATTTATTATTATTTTTTCAGTATAATATTCTTACTTATTAACTCTCTTTTTAAATTACACTATTAATTATAAACAATAGAGATATTTTAATATATAAAATTAATTTTTATTAAAATTAATAGATTCAATTATTTTTTTAAGTGTCCAAGGAATAACTCTCTAAAGATATCTATCAAAAAGACGTTCTCTCTCCCATTATATACTTGAACAAACTTTCTATCAACTATTGTATTTTAGCCGCTACAAGTATGATTCAAGCGGTTAAATTTAATTTTATTTGAACATTAACAATTATGAAGATGCCTTATGGTTTGGAAGTATTTTCAAATAAGACATATATGTCCTTTCTGATGGCTGGTTACCAGCTGTATCTCGATTCTCATTCACTATTACTACTCCTCCTTCTTTATTATTATACTTTATTGTAAAAATATTTTACGGTGCATCATAACTATTAAAAAGAAATATTTTATATTCGATTTAAATAAAAATTTTAAAAAATTAACAGTTATAATTTTACTAATTGTATGTCGGTATATTTCTATTAAATTCTTATTTCATTTTCTCCTATTTTCTTTATTATCTTTTCCCATCTCTCAAAAGAAAAAAAAGGTAAATTATTTAGGACCCTCCCTTTTTCTTTTCTTTATTATCTTTCTAGATTTCATTGTACGACTCAATATTATTTTTTCATCAACTTGTTACCCTTTTTCTTCTATAAATTCACTCCCTCAAACCCTTTCTCCTCTTCCACTTTCCCCTTCTCTCTCTCTCTTTCAATATTTTTCTCTTTGTTTTGAGCATCAAATTCATTTTTGAAGCTTATTTTGATTAGAAAGATATATAAAAAAGCTTAAGAAATCTTAAATGCTTAACATATTGTTATTGATGTTTGAGATTCATGTATCAAATTCTGAGTGAAATATTCTTTTCTGGTTGTATGATCAATTCTACTGTTAGGCGCAGGACCCATTTAGTTCAATCTTTCTCTGTTGTTTTCCTTTACTGGCTCTACTACGTTTCATGATTTCTACTGCTTGATATTTTTTCTATTTTTATTATATAATTTTTCATTTTTCAGCAATTTTTTCTTCTTTTTTTCATCCTAGTTTCTGGGTCCTGTGTCCTCTGTTTCTCAATATCTCCTATGGCTTCTTCAAGTGGAACTTCTTCAGGCTACTCAACGCTTCCAAACTCAGGTTCAGAGGAAGATCTGATGCTTCTAATGGATCAAAGGAAAAGAAAGAGAATGATCTCAAACCGCGAATCGGCGCGTCGATCTCGAATGAGGAAACAAAAACACTTGGATGATCTTGCACTTCAAGTAAGTCAGCTAAGGAATGAGAATCAACAGATTCTAACATCTGTGAATCTCACAACTCAACGCTTCTTGGCTGTTGAATCTGACAACTCAGTGCTCAGAGCTCAATTCAATGAACTCAACAATAGGTTTCAGTCTTTGAATGAGATCATCAACTTCATGAATGTTACAAATGGTGTTTTTGAACCTCTTGATAATAATATCAATAACAGTAACAACTACTTCAATATGGCTTATTTGAATCAACCAATCATGGCTTCTGCAGACATCAACATGATGCATTATTGAGTCATGAGATCTATGGAGTTTGAAGAAATTGTGATGCTTGAGAGTTTAGAGAGAGAGAGATAAGAAATAATGATGAATGTGTACTATTAGTAGTAATGGTTCATAAAGAGGGTGAAACTTGTTAGGTTCTGTTTCTATAAAGGAACCTTGTTTGTGTTCACACTTTAAGGTTGTGTTTTTTTTTTTAATGATTGAGTCACTATTAATGTTGTTTTTGTTGTTTTTCTTTGTTATGATGATATGTAATATAATTTTAATAATATTGACTATGTTCTTGATTTAATTTTTAATTTTTTAAATTTAGTTAGTGATTGATTGATTTTGTATGATTTTATTATATTTATGTTTGCATTTGGAAATTAGTGATTTGTTTGACTAAAAATGAGATGGTGTACAAATTTGGAACTTGCTCAGTTATAGTTGAGTGGGCAAAGTTGAATTTGTATATAAAGATATATTATGATATTATAATAGTAATTCTTGATTGAACTTAGACATATTAATGCATTGCATGTGATGAGTTTTTTAATTAGTGGGTTTGTGCATAAGCATAAAGTTTACTTTTTTAAATTTATCTTTACTTAGCATGATATTAATGTTTTTCCATTGTGTTTCCATTGATACATGAATTAGGTAACTAAGTTGAGTTTACCATTCACACAAATGATAATTAAATAAGGTAAAAAACAGTGAAGAATTTGTATCAGAAAGTTAATTTGAAAGTGTTCTAATTTTATCTAAAAAATAGTAATATTGATATTTTTTATTTATTTGAAGTCTCGAATTTGGACTTAGATGAAAGGGTCTAATATTCTGTCAATTTAACTGATAAATGGTCTAATATAAAATATTAATTTTTGTCATACTGATATTCTATCAATTTAACTGATAAATAATCTAATTAATTTTTTCGGTTGAACTAGATCAAAATTTCAAATTTAAATAATATTCGATATAATTTTTAGATATAAATAATATCAATATTTGTCTATTGACCCAAATCAAAGTTCTAAAAATTTAAACTAACAAGTCTTAAATGCGAATAAGAGTGAATAACATAAGAATATCAAAATGTGTTAGTTAAACTAACAAGTCTTAATTGTGAATTAAGAGTGTTTATTACTAGTAAAAGGTGTACTAAGATTTAAAATATTAGATTATAGTAGCTGAAAACAACACTTATTGGGTTTGTGTATTGAAGGTTCAAGTAATGACTAGAGATACGGATCTTATTGGAAAAGGAAAAGTCCAAAAGTTAGCAGCAAAAAGAAAGGGACAGGTGCTGTGGAGAGTTGGCCATGGCACACTTAATTTCTCATATTGTCATATTAGTTTTTATTTTTCGACTTCCTTGAATTGAGAAACACACAAACATCTACGGATGCTATTTGTCTCTTGTATTTTTTATATTTCTAACTTCAATTTGTTTGAATCATTTATGTGTCTACAGCTATTTATTTGTATTTTCTATTGCCTAACATTCAGTGTCACTCCAACCAAAGTTACATATATAACTAGGACAGGAAAATAATGCATAACCAAGCCGAATTGGTTCGAATTACTGAACTGAATTGAAATTAAAATAATTGAATTGTTATATTTGATTAATAAACCGTATTATATTGTACAAAAAATTTTAAAATCGAATTAAATGACAAAAAAATCGAATTGAAATTGAAAACAAACCAATTAATAGCCAGTACGTACGGTTTAAAATTCTAAATCGATATACCAAATTAATACTTTTGCTTCAATTCAATTCTTGATAAATTGAAACAATTTGATTCAAACGATTTTTTACTTTAGTTTAATTCAATTCATTTTGATTTTCTAACTTAAGTGAATCATAGACAGTTTTACATATTATATGTCTAAATTTTTTATCAGAACCCTAAATCAACCATTTATTTCAACTATTAAGATATAAGAAGTCGCATCCACCACATGCCTAGCACTTGTTTATAGAAGCAATTGGCATTGTAGATTGCATAAAAGTGATGTGACATAGACATTGTATAGATCAGTACACTTTAGCAATAAGTGTGGGTGCACCATTATGTAGGTGCTATGCTACCCTTAAGTAAAGACATATGAGTTCCCATTTTCATGTTGGTTTGGCTTTGGAAAGACAAATATATGAGTTATAACTTTGAGCTAAAGCAAAAGCTGTTACACCAAGTTCTTGGAAAAGTAATCAAAAGTCATATTTTTTAGTTAAATATAAGACATGAGTGCGTTCATTTTCTATGTACTATCACAAAATTCCACGTGCAATGAACTATGTATGTTAATATGGTTTGCATATGCCATGTTAAGTTCTCTGAGTACTTTTCTTGCATGAATCAATCTCATTAAATTAATGGTCCAGCATGTGGTTTAGTCACATGGCGTAACTTAAATTTCTTGTTTACAATATATAAACTATACATTATAGCAAGATTTTAAAAACGGTTGCAGTCATTGTAATTGTGTAAAGATTTTTACAATTTTAAACTGTATAAATATTATGATACTGATTAAAGTGGTGTTGTCGTGTAAATTAATCACAATTTATTTATTAATATAAAATAGTAAGCAAGATATTGATATCGTCCCCTTTCGATATGGTTTTGAAGAAATGTGTTAAAAAAAAAAGAAGGCGATGGAGAGTTTCTTGCAATAGCAAAGGCCAAAGGCTGCTTTGCTCATAGATATAGGAAAAGTAAGCACGCCATATTTTACTCATAAAGTCGTTTTAATTACATGTAGTAAAGAAAAGTGTGTATATATATATTGGCAGCTTGTATATGACTTCAACTATTGTGTGAGATGTAAACTAGCAATTATAGAAATTAATCTATTAAGTAAGATAGAATTACAATAGGCGGTCAAATGTTTTCTGGAAAGTTTTAGCATTGTTGCATTAATCTCGTGATTGAATTTTGATTGGGGTACCTTTCATACTTATGAATAGAATATGAACAGAATTTGATGGTGCATATTTTTCAGAATTTGGTACTCCGTGCTCCAATCCAATGGGAGATACTTGCAAATATTTTAATGTGAAAATCAATGACGGTTGAAAGTGAGAGATATTTAGAGTTAGAGTAATGTGTATGAATATGAAGTATTCATTGAGATTTTATAGTAAGATTCTATGATTTTGAGTTCCTAAAAACTTCTCATGAGATAGATGTTCTCGATTCTCCATTCTTCATTCGCGTGTCATATTTTTTTTTCCAGGCCTTTATGGAGTGGGTATTGGCCTATCCGAAATAGTAACTCCTCTTTCTTGGACCAACACGACTTTTAGTTTAATTTATTTTTTACGCGTATGTTGGGCTTTACATTCTTGAAATTATTTTTTTTTTGAGAGAATTAACTTTGAGGTCCATCTTGCCCTTGATTAGATTTTTCAATTTCTTTATTTTTTTCTTTCTTTTATAGTGATGGAAGAGACTTTAATAATTTTTATTGATTTTCGCTTCTACCGTGCGGGCCTACAACCTCTAGGGCGATGACCTATGAACATGTGTTACGATTACTATTTAAGAACCATAACCATAATTGATATAATGGATTGATGATGTAATTCTTAGTGATGTGGCATCTAATTATTGGTGAATGCGATCTCGAGGATCCTTTGATTTTCCATCCCTTGATTTCTTCTTCTTTCACCTTTGAATTCTAGACTATAATGTATAAATATGTGGAAATAATCTAAATTTTTTCCATCCCTTGAATTTCTTCTCCTTTCTCCTTTCATCCGAATGATTTTCTCATGATTTATATTGCTCTTTAGCGTGCCATCTTGAAGGGTCTCTCTCACCTTTGAACATCTTCAAACTCTTTTTCACCAATATGTTTCTTACAATGTCCTTTTATGCATCTATATTTACTTTATGTTTCTCCTTCTAATTGTGGTGGTCACCTTTTGGTGTAGATTATACTATACTTAATTGAGGCAGTTTAACCCTTAAAATATAGTCAGTTTGTTTCTTTACCCCTTCCTAAGAGATGAATTGTCATCATCAAAAGTGAGAGAATGTAGAACCATGTTTTGCAAGTTAAGTAATTAAGGAATCTCTCGATAACATGTTGTTAATGATGAATATGCTTTTGATGATGACAACTAAATACAAGCATAACAAGAAATCAAAGATACAATCAGACTAAGTAGGATTTGATGATCACTATAAACACCCCTTGGTGATGGCACTCAACTTGACTAAATCAAGCGTCATATCCAAAAATAATTCAACAAGTGTTTATATGATTGGGTTACCGACAAGTCTTGAAGTTTCAAAGTGTAAAGAGAGAAAGTGTGAAACAAGTTATAATGCATATTTTATTAAATAATTATTCCTAAATGTGTTTTGGAGTTCGTTGAATCGAAATTGTCCGAATGATTTTGGAAAAATTTGTTTGTCCAATCGATTGACACTTATACCCAATCAATTGGATTAGTGCAAGAATTATCCTTAATTTACGGCATAGTTTCTTAATGAAGGAAATGACTCTATATCCTTTCATTCCTTTATAAACATCCTAAATGTTTACTTTGAGGCCTTCCAATCAATTGGAGCAAGGTGCCAATCGATTGACACATTAATTTTGACCCAAGAAATTTTCATTTTGTGCTAACGTTAAGCCTATAATAGAGGTGCTTCCTTCACAATTTCAAATCCAAAATCGTGAGTATTCTCTCTTTTATCTCACTCTAAAATATTTTAGACTTTCTCTCACTTAAATTTACTCGTAACACTGAAGAAGTTCTTTTGTTTAATAAGGCCTTATTCTAATTATGGAAAGAGTATCGTTGTAATTTCACCATGGAGTATTTTCTCCAATAATTCATCCATAAGAGATTGTATATTTGGTTAAAAGCTAAACTCGTTAAAATCTCGGTGGCTCGTGACCACTGGTCAAAACCTCGCCGACTTATGAGTTCATCTTGGTTCAAAATCTCACTTTGGTTCGAGCTTGTGGAAAATATTGATTTAGTTTGGGGACTATCCGCTCAAGTTGTTGTTTAGAAAAAGAATAACGCTTTATTCCCTGTCGTGAAGAAAGACTAACCACTTATCTTCTACATTTGTTGTTTAATTGAAAGTTAGTTCGATAATTTATTTTCCTTATATAAGGGGGTTTGAGAATTCAACCTACTAAAATCTCTTAAGAAATATGGTACACATTCAAGATCAATTCTTGGGGAGAGATTTAGGTCACTTCATTTCGATCGAAACTCTAAAATTCTTAATATTACTTCTTTTACCATTAACTTTTTATTTTATGTTTATTTATTTTTCCGCTGCTAATTTCTTAAAATGTGCTCAAATAAAAACATGTTCGAATGTTTTTTTTAACTCTAGTAATGTTAAAAAAGATTTTTAAATAGTCATTTTTCAGAAACACAAAATTCATCCCCCTCTTGTGTGTAGTCGCATGTCCAACACTATCTTGCATAGCAAAACAAGTTGGTTTAAGAATCATTGCCGACTAAGTAACTTCAAAGGTAAGAAAACAAACTCACGAGTTGCAAATTAGGGTCTCTCTGCGATATATGGCACAAGTCCACTTGAATAAGTTGGCGACAACTTTTAGAGACAAGTTCTCTAGACGAGCTAAAGGTCTCACCTAGAGAGACCGGTGCACACCAACTCTTATAAATAGTAGATCAAACTAGTAGAAAAGGAGGTTTTGGATTGAACTTGTTTCCATATTCATAGAGGAACAACAAGAAAAAAAATACAGACACATTTAAATTTATAAAAACACATTCAAATTAAATAAAGAGATGTTCAAATGTTTTTTAACTCTAATAATGTTAAAAAGTTTTTAAACGTTAAACACATAATCACTCTCTCTCTCTTGTGTGAACTCACATGTCCAAAAAATTGACTATCTCACCTAGTAAAGTATAGTGGTTTAAGAATCCTTATTAGAGTAAATGTGGGTTATTTTGAATTTTTTTAAAACATATATAATATAAATAATTCAATATCCTCTATTTTAAAATAATTATCATTTTAATAAATATTTTTTAAAATAAATATCATACTCACTTTTCAATATAAAAACAATTGTTAATGTTTTAATTTTATATTAATTATTACTATCTACAATTCTATACTATTTTCAATATCTTAATAATATTAATCTAAAATGATTTGTATTATCTTATAGAAATAATATTGTATTTATAAAATTATATACAAAAATTTAAAGAACATTCATTTTAAACGGAAGAAGAAATAATAATTTAGATGAGATCACATAAAATGTCGTCTTAATTGAGATCACCGTCTTGTTTAGCCCGCTTTTCTTAAGATAACTTCTCCACTGTTTTTTATATATTTAAAAATGAATTATCCCATTTTTCCCCCTAATTTTAAATAGAAAAATTGATAAGTTTTGGTAAAAATTAAAAAGTCTAGTCATAGAACAAAATAGGATCACTCAAAAACATTAACACTTCTTTCATGCACTATACATATTGAGGTCAAGTTTTGTTCTCAAGCTCTCAATAGTCGCTTGTTGTCTTATCAACAATTTTTTTAGGGAATTTATTTTACTATTTAGTGGAGTTCTTCTTCATCCCTATTGAAAAATAAAAATACTCAAGGGCCAAGTTAATTTACAATTTTTAATAAATGATTTCGTAAGTTAACTTACGAAATAATTCATGATTTTAAAATAATAAGGTGAATTCGCAAGTTAATTTGCAAATTCACCTTGTTTTTTTAAAATTAAAGTGAATTTGCAAGTTAACTTATGAATTCACCTTATTGGGTGAATTAGTAAATTAACTTACAAAATTTTGGCTGGACACAATTGTAAAAATACCAACAATGTCCCTAAATAATAAAAACAAACACAATAAAGGAAATCGATTAAAATAAAATTAAAAAATAAACTAACACCAAATTAATCTAATGATTTAATATATTTTGAGAATTTTTTCGATTTTTTCGACTCTATAAAAACAATAAATAAATCATAAAAATAGAAAAAGAGGAATTTGGCGATTTGAAACCAACTCCCATAACTACTCCGTAGTAGAGGTTAAATGTTCATAGATTTTTGGCTTCAAATGCTCGAACGGATTTTCAATTACACGCAATTTTTTAAAAATCCATTTTTTTGATTCTTTGACTCTAAAAGCGAATTGACTTAAATGAAAGGGACCTAGGGTCTAGCGCGAGAACACTAAACCTATGACTCTAAAATTAGTTAATAATATCAAAAATCCGCAAAAGAGTGACATGCAACATACAAAGAGATTGTTAACTTACAATTCACTTAAAAAGATTAAATGTAAGTTAACTCTAATTAAGATTATTTTTTAAATGTCAACAATTAAAATAATAAACGTATAAAATAAAGGTGAATTGTAAGTTAATTTGAATTTACTTTGTTGGATGAATTCGTTAACCTGCAAAAATATATTTTGGTTTTTAGAGGTGGAAGAACTCACTAGTTGGATGAAAAATTCATTTTTTATCCCAAACATGTAAGATATTTGAAAAAAAATTGTATTTAAATGTACACCACTACATTTTTCCAATATTTTTAACTGAAAAGTAAGTTGTTTCCTACCTAGCTCTATGCCTAAGATTCGAACACTTTAACACTTCTACGTCTTAATCAACGAGAACAAATGATAGTATTATAAAATAATTAAGATATTTTTTCTTCATACACATGTCCTTTTTTAGTTTATTTTATATAGTAAGTACATGCACATGTCTTTGTATGGTACGTGTTTTTCCATAAACTACCAAAGCTCCGATAACAACTCAAAGATAATCAAACAAGTGTTATATATGAATATGATTCATGTGTATTTAAGCAAGTTGTTTTCTTTTGGAACTTCTTTGGAAGATTAGGAAGATAAGTCTTTGAAGAAAATGAATGATGAAAAGAAAATGAAAGCAATCACAGTCTTTAATTTTAATGATATTTTTTGTTCATAACAATATTAGAATATTTTAAATATGGAGGAATTTAAAAATTAAATCGAGAGATTGTTTAATTTTGTAAAATATCCCATGTTGTTACAAAATTTTAAAAATGAAAATTGATTTTTTTTTTTAATGCATACATTTTTTTGACGCTCTTATAATTTAAAAAAGAAAATTAATATATTTCTCCCCTCCAAAACATCCAACAATTCCTTTAAAAAATTTCTTGAATTAAATCTATGCATTTTTTCAAAATGTTCACTAAAATTAAAAATATATTTTTGATATGCACTAGATTTTTCAATATTTAGGTGAAAATCAAAAATATATTTTCGATTTCAAATTAAATAATATAATATTAAAAATTTATTTTAAATTTATCTCAAATACATGTTTTATTTAAAATTATATATAGTTTAAATGGAGTATATCGATTTATACTCAACTTATTCAACGTGATTTTCATGATATAAAATGCAAACTAGAAATATATTTTCGATTTTTAAGAATATTTTAAAAAATTCACGTGGTGCACAAGAATGTTATGAGATGGAATAAGAGAGTCACTCAAGTCTCAACTTTACAGCAGATGAGGTTAATATCCTCTCTTTATTTATATACATCATCAATCACTAAAAACTCTAATAGGAAGAATTAAAGATGATATATGTTCGTTCACGTTAGAACATCCCATGCCAATATGAAGTGACCAATGCGCACTTGGATTGAATGCTCACTATTAGATAGATGATCGATTTAGTGATTGAATATTTTCGGTCACTCTAGCCACTGAATTAGCTATCAAAATTTAATGTTTTACGAATAAAATTTCAGTTGTCGTTAAATTGATCACAAAATATAATTAGCCACCAATTTTAATGACCGAATATTTGGTCACTAAAATAAAAAAATTAATTTATTAAAAAACTCAATGACTGTAAATTCGGTCACTAATACTTTTTACTGCTTAAGTTATTTTTTTCCTTATACTATGTTTATTGTTGAATAAATTTTTCATGTATTTTATAAAATTCTTGAATTTAAATTGAACAAACTTGGGATTCGAACAAGTGACATGTTTAAAATATTATATAACTTCAACCAACTAAATTGAGCAATCTAACACGAAATATTTTAAATTTTATTATTATAAACGCCTATTTCAAGTGTAGAATTTTAAAACATTTTTTCTCATTAACCCAATTATCTTCCATCAGCTTTCATTATCACCGACATTCTTTTCAAAATCCTAGTGTCGCTGCGTTACACTTTCATTGAAAAATCAAACCTTTTTCGCTCTTGTTGTTCTCCTTTCTTCAAACATCCCACTTAACCATTGTTCAAGAATGGTGTTCAATGTCCGGTAACCGCAAATCAAGTTTCTCAATCATCTTTGTTTCTCCAAAATTCAGCATTTTCATTCTATATCTTGCGTGATTGTTGTGCGGCGACCACCATAAGGTTCAAACCATTTTGACATTATATTTAGAATAAGCCTAATAAATACTATGTCTTCTTTGTAGATTTTTGCCTTCACATCCTGCTGCTAAAGAGATTAGAGATATCATCAAAAGTAATTTTTATGAAGCATGGCCCTCATGGAAAAAGATTCACATTGATAAGAGAGACTTATGGTTTGCTGCATTTAAGGTATGTTTTTAAGGTATATATAACCGGTTCAGTCCATTGCAACATATATAACTGCTTTTTGCATGTATATAAAAGCACTGCTAGCTTGAGTTTTGATTAATACTAAAAAGCAGTGTATATATTAAAGCAGTGCATATACTAAGTACTCATAGGAAATAAAAAACAAGCTACGGAACATTTGTGATGAATTCTTGTTTGGTATATGTCTAGCTATCATAGTGTTCTTTTCTTGTCTGCATCAATAAAGTTCTCTATGTCTCGGCTTTGTAAACAACTCTCAATAGTCAATATCGAATTGTAAAATACTATTCCAGATGCATTTAAATCATTATTATTTTTTATTTTATATTAATTCATTGTTTCTATATACAGAAAAGATTTGATATTTGTCTGCGTGGGATAGAAAGAATTTTGAAATAAGAAGTGCAAATTTAATGAAAAACAATCTAAATAAGGTTCTGACCACAATGAGTAGATCAAGATGGATTGGTCCGGATATGTGGAATTCATTGTGTGATCAATGGGAAATTCAAGAATTTAAAAAGAAGAGAATACAAGCAAAAGTAAATCGATCATCTGATGGTAGTGATTTTGGAGGATCTCTTCACACATGTGGCTCTATCACATCATCCCAACATAGAGCTAATATGGTAAAATTTATATGCTTTCATATATTTTATTGTTGAGGAATGTTTAGATATTATATTCCAAGGATATTACTCGGGCATGGATCATCCTTGATAGAAACGGGTATGTGTGTGTAGAGACAAATGTTATTTGAATATCCGAAATTTAATATTGTATATCAATATGTCCATATCTCTCTTACTTTTTTTCATTTATTACACTGACACAAATTCTAAGAACTAATATTATACCTAAAATTACACTTGACACATTTTAAACAATCAAATGTAAGTGTTAAAATGTCATTTCTCAAATTAAAATTACATTAAAACCTAAGGGAATTTCTCTACCCACCTAGTGAGCTTCTTCACACTCCGATGAAAACTCCAAAATATCTCAGAGAAGTGCACTTCACCTCGAGGTGGACTTGCAAGTGCACTTAAATAAATCATAATTTTTAAAAATAAGGTGAGTGCAGAGTACTGCTGACCACCTTATTTTAAAAATCGTGAATTCACAAGTGCACTTATGAATTCACCTTATTTTAGGAATTCAAGTGCACTTATTTAAGTCTCGTGTTTTGTTTTATAAAACACGTGAATAACCTCAATCCCATTTTATTTCTAAGCAACCAAAATACTCAAAACTTAAAACTCCAAACTCTTCCAAACTCATTTCCAAACTTCAAACTCTAAACTTATCTCCAAACTCTTCCAAACTCATCTCCAAAGTCATATTTAAATTCAAATTGGTGTAAGTTTTTTCACATTTTTATTCAAAATATAAATTTTTATAAGATTATTAGGTTAGGTTGTAGAAATTAAATAGTATATGAAATAGTAGGTTAATGTAGTTGTATTGATGAAAAATAGAATTTTGGGTGTTTTGGGACCTGAGTTTTGGTTTTGGAATTTTCTCGATTTAAGGGGTTTCGTAAGTTCATGCGGCGACCTCGAGGGCTTCGTAAGTGCACTTTGAATTATTGCCCGAGTTGTTTTAAATTAGTAACCTAACAATTTGTAATGGTTTATTGGTTTATTTCAGGAAAATGGCAGAGAACTTGAATCAAATGGCGCGTTTGAGACATGGCAGGTCAAGTCAGACTGTGTCGGCTTGTCGAGAGCGAGAGCAAAGGGCCAGGGCACAACTAGAGATAACTTCACCTTCCGCATCGTCATAGAGGAGTCGTCTGCATGAGGCGTCTACCTCTGGTGTACATGAGTAGGTACCCTGATGAGCTGGTACCGGAGGTAGAGATAATGGAGGAGAAGGCCCAGGACGCCGAAAATGTTGAGGTCCCCGACGACAATGTTGAGGAACTTGCAGAGACGGAGGAGGATGGCTATCCATGAGGGCCATATGACACATCCCTCCTGATTTATTATCAAGATTATGTTGCTCTTTATGTCTGGGGTGGACAGATGTTATAATTTTTATGGTTCTTGTTAATTTGTATGGTTCCCGCCTATATTTCTTATTATATTTTTATTCAAAAATACGGTTCCGTTGATTTATTTTTGTTGAATTCTTATGTTTCGTGAAAGGAATGCTTTAAAATATGTAAACCACCCCACAAAATTTTGATCTTATATTCCACGTGCTCGCTGGTTCCATAATGTTGATCGTTCCCATTACCCATCACTGCAGGTGCTGTTTACACTCATAGTTGAATTTACCATCACGCTTGATGATGGCTACTCCAACTACATATCATAGGTAGGTTACTCAACCGTAGATAACCGAGGCGGTTGAGTGGATGGTTGAGCATCTAGAGCCGATCCATACAGGTCGGACCGGACAACACAAACGGGTGCACGGAAGTTCTCCTACCTAAACAAGATATATGAGGAGCACCTCCGTGCAAGACATGCAAAAAGAACGCATAGCGCTAGGGGAGCCGTGGGACGAGGATATTTTTGTTTAGTTTCACCATGGTTGTGTCATCCTGTTATTTGATGTACCGTAGGCACGTCCGCCTTTGTGGATACGATTGGACACTACGATGTGGCCTACCGAGGTGTTTATGGACTCGCTCTGCTCGGATCGAATAGGGGTGCGTTGTTCGACTACCTCTACCAGAAGCTAAATGAAGCTTCCAAATGGAGGGAGACGACGCTCACTGGTTCGTGCACACTCCTCACGGATACTTTTTATTTTAATGATAAATTTTAATTAGTTTTAATTTATTTGTACTTACACATTACGTTTTTGTTGATGCAGAGCTGGATTATATCATACTTTCACCGCATCCATGATTACACTCAAGATCCCGACTATCGCCGCCATGCCAAGGGCGCCAAGTTTATTCTGAAAGAGGCAACCAAACTGCATGGTTTCCAGTTTCTTGATCGCACCAACCATGACGATATTAAGTAGGCGATGTTTCCGGACTACGAGAGGCTATGAAATCGCAATCCCATCATTATACTCTATGTGGCTAGCTTGTGGGTCGAACATGATAGTCGACATCTATCGAGCAGTGTATGCACCAATTTGGCTATGTGCATCATACCTAGATCTCCTTTTCGGATGCCCGACACCATGACATGCGGATCGGATTGGGAGAATCATGTGGTGCCAGAAGTATCGGATGATGCGGGCATCCTAGATGTGGCATTGTGTGAGGGTTATGGACATGGTTCTTTAGAGTGTCACACCCTTCATGACACGGATGGTCATGGATGTCCACCGAGGTCAATGGGAGCTGAGAAGAAAGCAGCAGACCGGGATGAACATGTCATTGATCTAGTGTAACACCGACTTCCATGACATATTTATATAATTATTAGAGTAATTTGAAATTTCATACAACATAAATCAGATGTCACATGCTTCGAAAACCTCAAGCTTATTCAATTTGACACAACATAATTGGAATAAACATATAGTCCGAATCAAAAACTTTATTGAAATAGCGGAAATATTTCAAATCCAACAAAATAACGCAAATAATTATCCCGAGTTTAAATTCTCATATCGGAATCAACAACAGAAAGCAAAACAAATTAAAACATTTCAAACATTTGTCCCTAACCCGAGTGTTACGTATCGAGCATAACGTTGACTCAACTAAAAAGAAGAGCAACCCTTCTCACCGCTACTCTTGAGTATCTGAGTGTTATCCATGACACCGGATGGTCCCGGAATCCACCGAGGTCAGCATACGAGGAGCTCACGGAGAACGAGAAGGACCGGATGACCATGACATTGATCTAGTGTGTAACACCTGAATTCCACCATATTTATATAATTATCGAGTAATTTAAAATTTCATACAACATAAATCGGGTTATCACATGCTTCCAAAACCTCAAGGTCATTCAATTTGATACATGACACATAATTGGAATAAACATAACATAGTCTCAATCAAAACTTTATTGAAATAGCGAAATATTTCAAATTCAACAAAACAACGCAAATAATTATCCCGGAGTTTAAATTCTCATATCGGAATCAACAATAAGACCAAAACAAATTAAAACATTTCAAACGTTTACCCTCAACCCGAGTGTTACGATCGAGCATAACGTTGACTCGAACTAAAAAGAAGAACAACCTCTTCGACTCGCTACTCGAACTACTCTTAAGTATATAACGTTACTTATGTAAAGGCAACATAACAACGTAAGAGATATCACAATAATATAAAGAACAATATAATCAGAGATATACGAAATTATCATGCATAATTATAAGTGTTCAAGCATCTCATCACCACAACACAATTGTTATAAATCATGCAATACAACATTCACAATCAACATCAACAACCAATATGAAATGCAACTCGACATAGACACAATGCATGCAGTACCTAGATTTCCATCGAATCCACTCCATCTAGGATTGGGTCACCATTTTGATGAACAATTGGTCCACCTAAATACTAATCCACTCCATCTAGGATTAGAGCCATCAATATAGGGAATAATTGTATTCACCTCGCCCGTATCCACTTCATCTAGGATTTAAGCCAACAACAACAACAACATATGCAACATGAATGCATGAAACCGAATCATACAACCAACAATAAAAGTATTGATTTCAACATAACACACTTACCTGCTTTCCGTACCAATTACAAAACCAACAACAATACAACGCAGCACAACATTGATTTCTACAACGTCACAACATACAACATATGACACCAAAATAAACACAAATCCCAAAATGATTGAGTTAATAGTTTTGAAAATATTTTTATAGTAAATATCATGTTTTTAGCTTCCTCAGAGTTCGAACGGAAAGCGTCAAACGACACCGAAACAAGTTATGATTTTTCAAAGTTTGGAAAACTTTTCAAAATTGTAGCTACCATATAATGGGGACCGATTATCGCTAAACCGTAACTCTTCCTTTTCGATTAATGGGAACCCGATTACCCTACAGGGAAATCTTACCCACTACGCTTTTCTTCCAAAGATTTTCCGTGGGAAAGTTACCATAATGGGCACCGTTTCATCTATACAACACCAAAACCAATAATTTCACATCAATTCATCATGCACAAAGAAGCAATTTATGAATTAATACTTTAACACAAAACAACCAATTCATGAATCAATACATTCACACAAACAAGAATACATCAAACCCCACATACTTAGTATTATACTATCCTTTAGAAAGTTGGAACTCCACCCTTACCTTAGGATTGATGATTACTCTAGGTTCCCAACAATGGTGTTCTTCCTCTTCTTGCCCTAATGCCTTTTCTCCTTCTTTTCCTCTTTATTTTTTGCTTTTTCCTTGTTTTTACGATGTAACTAATGAGATTGTCCTTCTTATTTTACCTTATAGTCATATCTACCTTAGGACCCCTATTGGTTTTTCCCTTTTCTATCCTCAAAATTACTCAAAATTACCATCTTGTTCTTATCATATTCTACTAACTATTTTATTTTAATTATTTAAATAATAACCAAATAATTAGTAACAACCTTTGATTTCTATTATTTCTATAGTAATTCTAAATTTAATAATTCACCAATAATTAATAAATCTAAATGCTCAAAAATATTTAATCGACACTATCTCACAATGTCAAAACACATCATTCAACACACCAATTATCATAGCGTTACAGTGTCTATCCATGCATCAGATCCGCCAACTTGGACGGAGTCGCGGATGCGTGATTATATCGAGGGCTGTCCCATGTCCGCATGATGGGAGGATCTTCGTGTAGCATGCATCGCATTCCGCAGCAAGGAGGTGGGGTTAGGATGATGCATACAGTACTTTATGTTTTGTTATTTGATTTTGTAATAATTTGATCGCACTTACCTGAACAATTTATGTAGTTTGATATTTATGATTATTTTCTCCCATCATATAGTAATATTTAGTTGGTTTGCGATATAGAATGCGACTTATTTGAATTTATGAAAAAGTAAATATAATGCAACTTATAGTGAAAATCATTGTAGTTTTAAACATCTTTTAACACATTCGGAAATGTTTTAAAGCACTTGTGAAGTAAGTTTATTTTTTCAAATCCAACATTTTAAAAAGTAAAAGCTAAAATAAGGTGAATTCGTAGTCGCACTTATAAATTGTCTAATAAAATAAATTCAGTAAGCATTACAAAAGATATTTTTAATTTTTAAAAGTGTGGGAGAAAATTATTAAATGTGTAAAAGTTAAATGAGTTGGGACAAATAACTTCTATAAATACTTTTGGAAAGGATGGAAAAGTGTTTTTTAATTGAAAGAGGGGTATTTGTTTACATGTACAAACAAAATCCATTTCACTTAATAGACTAATAAAATTTGTAGTATAGATTAATTTAAATGGTTGAAATTGATTTATTTATTTAATTAGAAAGATAGAATATTAAGATGAGATGGTTTAAGATTAGAAGTTAGAAATATTTTTTTTGACATTATCGAAGTTAGAATATTATATTTATGATAGAGGTGTTGGGTAAATATTGATATTAATAATACAAATTTCATTTTCACCTTGGTGGAAGTTTTCTCACACCCATTTCCAATTTTAATAACTTAAACCAAACGCACTCTTCAATTATATCAACATGCAATCTTTAGTTGTCCAATAGTTAAAACCATTTAGAGATTAAAAAGCTCCAATATCCATCATAGAAACTTAATGGCCACCATTGAATTGGCATATATTTTGTACAACCAATATTTCAATTAAGGTTGATAATAAATTTGAAGAATCATTTGATGTTTCTAACAGAATAAGGAATTATAATCTTCTCTTATAAATAAAGGACATAATTATCATATATTATTTGGAACTTATTTTATCCACACATTGTCACCTCTATATTCTAAAAAATCATCTCGTCATTCGAGTTTACCAATAAATAAGTAAATCAGATAAATAATTGTTTCATCATATTCAAACTCTAAATCCTTATTGTAAACAGTTTATCATAGTAGAAATAATGATTAACTATTTGAGTTGCTTATTTTATATGCAATGTACCAATATTTCAATTGAAGGTTGACAATAAATTTGGAAGAATCATTTGATGTTTCAAATAGAATAAGGAATTATAATCTTTCTTATAAATAAAGGACATAATTATCATATATATTATTTGGAACTTATTTTATCCACAATTATTGTCTTACCCTCTATATTCTAAAGAAAATCGTCTCGTCATTCAGAGTTTACCAATAAATAAGTAAAATCAGACAAATAATTGTTTCACATGATTCGAACTCTAAACTCCGATTATTCTAAACAAGTTATCTTTAGTTGAAGTTGATTAACTATTTGAGTCTAAACAAGTGCTATTTTATATGCAAATCTCTAGTAAGGAATAAAACCATACATACTTTATTTCTTATCAACATATCTTTTTCCATAAATAACATTTCCCTTAACTCTGGTACACAAATGAAGAAAGAATATTTCCCAGTTTACAAAAGGGAAAATAGATGAATGGACAATTTAGTGGTCATGAAATGAAAGAATGAATCATATACATCTTTTAGTGATGCTCCATAATAGTGCTATATGTTATGTTATGTGAAGAAATGCAAGATTGCTGTAAAGGAACAAAGATTCTCAGAATATTATTTCAATCAGATAATAAAGTTTCTCATACATCAAGGTTATATATTATCATTCAAAACCATTATTAGAAAAAGACAGTAAAAGAAGTAATAAGTCAAAAAAATACATTAAACCAATTATCAAGTTTTGTATATTGGAGTATTTGGTAATCACTTCTAAAATAGAAACTTTTTGGTGCCTGATAAGATTCCCATACTAGGCTTGGTTAAGCTACAAAATGGTGACTCTTACTTGGTTTCCATTATTTGCCTAAGTGACAAAGTAAAGTTATAAAGGTGAAACCACTCAAATTTACATGTCATTTTGAAGCCATTAATTTTTTTTGGTGCGCTCCTGCATCTGATGTCCGTACAAGTACCAACTGAACTAATTTAAAGGAAAATGCAGACATTAATTTAAACCAGCAAGAAAAGTTATGAAAGTCGGTGTACTTTGTTGTTGGGTTTATAAATATAATTCTATTATTCTAAGTATGGGGTTTATATGATGTATTGATATAGGTGCAAACATTAGAAAATAGAGGCATGGGTGATGAAATCTCCCATGATGCTTTCTTGGATTAGAATATTTGATTACATGTTTTAGAATTAAAGTTCAGGGTATTGTTTATTGAAAGGGGGTGAGCATGTGGCCAGCCATGCAATTGAATGGTTCACATGCTTTGGTAAAAGTTGTCCTAACTCTGATTACATTTGGCAGAAGTTTAGTATTTTAATTAAGATCTAATTGAAGTAGGTTAAAGTGATGTCATTTAGCAAGTGTGTCTAGAATATGCCATGTTCTTAAAAATGAGTTAAACAACATGTATAATGAGTTAAAATGTGAGAAAATGGGTCCGTAAATCCTAGATCAACCTGACAAAAGATATTGTTAGGTGAACGTCATCGTCATAGTTCAAATCATGGTACTCACGGTTGTGTATCAGTTTCTAGTGGTTATTACCACTGCCTACAAACTCAAAAATACGGAGAAAGGGACATGTATTGTTAATGTAAAATAATTTTACACTGACGTCTGCAACAGTATAATGAGTTCTCGTTAGATGTCAATGTAAAACTGTTTTACACCGTCAATGAGCATAACCCCAAACCCTAAAAATGTTTCTAAGTATGGTGTCACTGAGCATTATTAGAAAGGGAGAGAGGGAAGTACTACATGAAATCGAAATTTTCTAAGAATTGAAGTTGGCAATAATCCTGAAAAATTAATAGGGAATATTGCCTCATGAACTGACAAATGTTTGGAATCAAAGTTAAGGTTAAGTTACGAACCAATTCATATAGGTTCCTGACCATGGAAATAATCTGATAAATTTAAAAACAGCTCCTGTCAGTTTCTCAAGTTCAATATCACAAGGTAGTAAAGAATAATAAATGTCATGTTATAATATTGATGGTGACTTCATAGACAGCAGACAAATTCTATTATATCATAAATGATAGTATATCAGCAATTTAATTTATCAGCAATGGTTTAGATCTCTCACTATAACCTTTCAAATGAAGTTTAACTTCAGAGAAGCATTTCTTCATGTTTATAGTTCAAAATTGATGTCAGAACTTATAGTGTTCTGAACTCCAGACACCAATGGTCCTCATGTAGTTAAATATAAGAAAAAGCGATGCTCAATGTTTCTTCCTTAATCGGTTTATTTAGTCCTTGATTGGTATTTTGGCCCCCAATTGATATTTGATGAGTCACATGTCTTCCAAATTGAAGTTTAATTACTAATTTGCTCCTTAATTGATTGATAATTGTCCCCCAATCAGAAATGAGTGCCCACATAATCATTATTTATTCTCAAATTCTTGACTTTGGACAAAGGATCTAAGCAGCTTTCTTCAGTGGTTGAGTAGTTGGGTGCATGTTACCAACCAAACCCATGTTAGAAACAATGAACACGAGGAAATCAGTTTGCTTCACCGTCAGAGCAAAACTATTCTTAGGACAATAATCATGTTAAACTATGAAATTGAAAACAATTTCATTAGAAACAATTTTATTGATTGTTGTTGTCTTCTATTTACCTAGTCCAAAATTCCTCTTTTCTTTCCGTGATGATAGTTTGAATTTTTTTTTTACAATTGTAGTTTAAAGTTTTCCGAACATGACTAACTCTGTGATAGGACCTCAACAACTAAACCGAATAGGGAAGTTAGAGAGGAGTTGTATGATGTAGCAGATTGTTAGAATAGGTGAGGGAACATAAGGAGAGGGAGGAAAATAGGGAGATCATTCAAGCATCTTTACTGTTAGAAACCTTGGTTGGGCAGAGAGAGATTCATCTCTTATTTGAGAAGCATTAGCTCTGGGATTACTAGGATTAACTTCTGAACAGTTCTGGTTTTTAATCAAAATCCATTGTTTTGCTTGTCTTCAATTCGATTCATATCACTCTGAATAAGATATGAAATTGGATTCTGTGATGGGACTGGAGATAAGACCGTGAAGCTTGATTGTAATTATTTTGTATCAATTTTATATTACAGTTAGCTAGTTACAAAAAGAACGAATCTCTTTATTCAGGGCAGATAAATTATCTGTTCAATTCAATCATTAACTTTAAAAATCAATTGTGAATGCCAAGAAAGGATAGGGACAAGTGGTAAAGAGATTTTGATAGTTTGTAAGCTACATTAAGTTCAAACTTATTGTGACATCAGAAACCTAAACAATGTATTATACATCACTCAATCTAATTTTGTTGAGCACAGAGCTTCATATTCTTATGTCCATATGAGTACGACTCAGGAAAGAGTACAATAATCATCAAAAGTACTATAACTTCGGTTCATTCTTAGTAAAATTTTCGACATTATTATCTAATTCTGTGTATGCAAGTCATTATAAAAATCAAACTTAGTTATCATTTTCAACAGAATAGTAAGATAGTAGTAGTTCTTAATGATTTGATAACACATAATCTAATAAAATGTAAACCCAATGAAACAACTTATTAAATTATCAAGTAACAGAATGTAATAACATACATGAAGGTAGGTACTTCGTGACTAAAAACATGTATATGTGATTGCATCGTACCTGCAGATCGCCAACAGTATCTGACCAAAGAACTTCCAAAGAATGAGTTTGGTTCTTCCTCTCAAGGTGTCCTATATCTTAAACAAATAGTAACCTAAAGTATGCCGCAGTCTCTGAATATGCACATTTGTCTTGGACTATGGATAGAGGTATATCCCATTTATTGATATTTATTAAAAAAAGGGCCACTGCTCATGATTTATGTTTAAAATTTGAAATCATGCCCATGCAGGTAGAAAAAATTCCTAGGCATTTGCAATTTATTTCGATGGCCAAATTGAGTATTTTCTACAAATTTTCCTTTTACACATGACAACATTTAATCCAAAGACAACTCTCATGCTACCAATAATCCTTACAAGAACAATCTCCATTTTTGAAATGGTGGAATCAGATTCTGTCTCTCACTATGATGTCTCTTTGGTATACCTTAGAGATCAGTTTCATGAATTCGTGACAGTCCTCGCAAAGACCTTAGGTTCTTAACAATCCTGATTTTGGACCCAGGACATGTCCTGACCAGTCCATAAGCAAGAGCTAGCTTCTCACTATGGTGAAGTAACTGAATGGCCTTTCCTCATCATCCATCTCAAGCATTACCTCGGATACTTTAGGTTTATACCCTTGTTTTCTCAGCTTATCTACCATGTGATCCAACTCGACAAATATTTCCTCTGCTTCACGGTGGTTGTAATCCCCCATGACAAATTCATGTAGAACACCAATAATTTCAATCCTACTAGACCCTGGTGGCTTTACCAGTCCCTTTTATTCATCAACTCTCTTATCTCTGCCTTGTCACACCATTTCCTATGGACATAAACATTACTAGCAAGTATGTAACTTCCACTATCATGTTCACTCATACCTTGCAGCTAGCCTGCTTCATTAAACGCTCGGCTCTTTCGGTATCTGCATGAACTTTGCAGGCCCATATCAAGGTTCTCCAAAGGACTGCATCTGGTTTCATTGGCATTGCATTAATAAAATCTTCAGCTTCCTTCAAACACCCTCCTCTTGCAAGAAGGTCCACCATGCAACCAAAATGTTGAATTGTGGGTTTCATACCGTAACGCTCGACATCATTGAAAACATGTAACCTTCACGAACCAAGCTCTGCATTCCTACACGCCGATAAAACAACCGTAATCATTCCTCTCATCAGGTTTTACATTACACATTTCCATTTCAACAAACATATCAATAGCTTCTTTGCACATCCCATGGAAGCAAGGCCAGAAATCATCGCAGTCCAAACAAAACATCTCTATCTACAACCTCATGAAACACCTTCCTCGCGCCTCTAAACACCCACATTTCAATACATATCAATAAGCTGCACAAACATTACCCTTCAACCCAATCCCCATCTCCTTCACAATCCTGCACTTTCCTCCCGACACTCAACGCTCCCGACTCCGCACAACCTCTCAAAACAGAAATCGCCGCAGCATCATTGACTTCAACCCCACCTGCCAACATTCTCTCAAACAACTCAACCCCTCAACAGGAAGATCATGATTCACAAAACCATCAATCATAGTAGTCCAAGAAACCACATCTCTATGAAACATTCTATCAAACACCTCACGCAACACCCAGCTCACCAACTTCAGAGTACATATGAAGAAGCGCGTTTCGAATATATAAATCAGAACCAAAACCCATCTTAGTAATGAACCCATGCATCTGTTTACCTTGCGGAACAAGGTTCAAGCGCACAGCATTTTAAAACAAACGGAAAAGTGAATTTATCTGGCGCGGGCACGTTGTGGTGATTGATGGGTGGTTGGAGCATGAAGAGGAAGAGAGAGTGCTTGGAAATGATGGGTGGGGTTGAGGGAATGAGAGTAAGCTCGAATGATGGTGTTGTAGTAGTAAGAGTTGAGAGATGGGTTTGAGTTGAGGATGAGACGAGCGTAGTTGAGGTTTCCGGTGGGGAGAGAGCTGCGAAGGTGAAGAGTTTGGAGAGGTTTTGATGGTTTTGGGTTTCGGATTTCAGGAATTGAGCGTGGAGTTGCATAGCTTGGGACATGCTTGTTACTTCCATACTCAATCTTGCACAACCTACCCTTTTAATTATCCTTACATTTTCTTTATTGAATATGCTATCTAGACATTAAAGAAAGATACCACAGTTACATCAAAAATACCTTTTTGAAAATTACATGTCAAAAAGGATTAATTTGTATTCATAAAGCCACAAATTATTTTCACTTAGAACTCAAAACAACACACGTGTCCTCACTTTTCATTATCATGTTTCATACAAACACACACTCACATTATGCAACATCGATTTCTTGTTAACTCGACTCTTCAAGTCCAAATCTAACTCCTCTTTAGAGTAACTTGACTCTCTTTAAGTTCCAACTTAACCCTCCGAATTCAACTGATGTAACTCAACCTCTGACTCTCTCCGAGTCCCAACTTGACTTCCGTCGCAACTTTGACCTCTCTGTTGCAATTGACTTAAGTCCCAACTGAATCTTCAAAACTCACATCCGACTTCAGAATTGCAACTTTGACCTCGAAGCTCAACTCTGAAGAGATTTAGAGGACCATTTTAGCTAATTTGTCACAGGGACCAAAAGTTAAAATTTAAATTTTTAGGAGGACCATTCTTTAGGAAAATTTTAGGGACTAAAACAAAATTGAGATATTTAATCAATTTACACTTGAATTTAATCAATTACTTTAATTTGAATTAAACGGATTTAGTGTAAATTAAATGTGGATATAATGTTTAAAAATTTTCTACTTCATTTTATTCCTCACTCTATTTTCACAATTTTAATAAATTGAATTAAATAATTATTTTAAAAAATTCAAATATAAATTATTCATAATTATTAAAAATATTTTCACATGTTAAAATTTTACTTTTCTCACGGATCACTATGAACAAAATATTTATTTTATTTAGTTAACATTATACTTATTTGAGACACAAAATTCAAAAATTATTTTTCTCACGGGCATATCATTTATTTTAATTAATATTTTTATTTGAGACACAAAATCTACTTTTTTCAAATATTTAAATTAAATTTAATTATTATTATTTATTTTATAATTAAACAACTCATTTTAAATGTATATATTTAGATAAAATCTATATCAGAATTTATAACGGCACTATGTTAAATTCACGAAAATTATTTTTGATTACTTTCAATATGCATTTGAATAAAAATTTACTATACAAAATTATTTTAATCTATACAAATTCATGAATATCAAATTTTTATATGAATATCATTAATTTTTATATAATTATATTTATCATTCAATATTATAAATATCAAAACAAATTTATCTATCTATCTACTCTACAATCAAGTATTTTTCATTGTTTTTAATTCATTATGATGCTCAACAACAATAGATATATAAAGGGAGCACGATCGTTACTAGTTAACTTAATCAAAATCTAATTAACGCTAAAGTTCTCTTTCAAAAAATTGAACACTAGTTGATTGTGAAAATATTATATCAAATAATTTATTGAAAGTAATGACATACACTAAAACTTGCGGGTGCAACAAGTTAATTCTTAGACTAGTGATACAATTTATTCAAGAAAACAATCAAATTTGAACCTAATAGAGCAATAGAACCATTTTATTAAGACTCTGATATGGTTTATAAGAATCATCATCATAATTTGCATTGACATTTTGAAAAACAAACCACATTGTCCAGAGTGCATTTATTGTTAAGAATGGTTACAATTATGAAGCATCTTGCATAAGGCCATGCATAATTTAAACATGTCTTGTGTGGATCTTCCAAGAACTGTACGCTAAAACACAACAATGTTAGTGTTTTAACTACTATTAAAAATGGTACATATACAATGTAAATTAAAATTTAGTTTACTTCATGCCTGATACAATGAGAATGATAGCAAAAAAGCAAAGATTTGAATGCGTTAAGAAACATACTATGATTATAAATTAACTTGAGTTATTACTTAATTGATATATAAAATAAAATGAGGATGTGAGTATTTATAATAATAGTAATAGTAATGTTATATCTAATTTCATGCTTAAATGATGAACTCATGGTTAGGTTATAGCACAAGAACGTGCCCATGAAAACATTATCATCTTTTATTTATTTGTGTGTGACCATAGAGAAATTTTTTCTCGACTTACTATTATTACATAAATTTTTTCATGGCATCCCAAAATTTGATTTAGAAGGCTAGACTTATTAGAATGATATAGACCATATATCTCTTTCTTTTGAAAAATAAGGTTATATGATATTTTTTAAAGGGAGAAATTTTGTATTATATTAAATTTAATAAATAAAAGACTAAATTGCATTTCTTTTTATTTGTGAATAAAAATGCAGATCTATTAAATTGTGTTACATCTTCTCAACCCAAACTTTATTGCATGAGTTGTGAGATTCTTTGGCTAAAACCTGAGCTTTGTTGTTGTTTTGGTCTTTTTTTACCCTTTATTTTAGGCATTTTTTTTATATATTTCTTATGTGTGAAAAAATTTTGAAAACCTGAAAATATCGTTTGGAAATATATCCGAATCGCACTCTAAATTAAGATATTTCAGAGATATATTTTCGAAAATATTATGTTTGCGCTTTGATATTATATTTAAGCATGCAGTAATATTTTCGAAGATGCATCTCCGAAACATCTTGATTTGGTTCTTTCAGTGATGCAACTCTGAAACTCTGGATAATGGTATTGTTTTAAATCATCAATATTTTGATGAATAATTAGATGAAGACGATAATAAAAACGTAAATGAAAAATGATAACAAAGAAAAAATTATAATAAATAGACATAATAAATTGTTTAAAATTTAAAAAAAAATACAATTGTTCATAAATTATTCTGAATTAAAAAAAGGCATATAGAACTAGGTTTGTAACCTTTTTATAATCGATGACTAGCTGGATATGGGCTTCAAAAATGCAACATATCAATTGCTGAAAATCTCCATAAACTTCTACATAAAATTAAGACTTCAATAATATGTTTCCTAAAATGGCTCAACATTTAGATAAACAAATTAATCTTCTAATCTCCACATAAAATCTTTGATTACTCTGTCTTGGATACCAAAAATAATACCCTAATATTCCTAGAATATTCAGGACCTGTTATAATTAAATTAATTCAAGTGTACAGTTTTACCAGACACGATGTCGAATGATTTTGGATAGGACATCTTATTCAACATATTTTTCTGCATGATAGAACATCTTGATCAACATGATGAAGTCAAACAAAATCTTTGATTCCTCCATCTTGACGAGATAAGATTACTTGATATTCCAAAATATTCAGTAATCTATATTTAAACAAATAAATCTCGCTTGTAAACCGCATTCGACAAGATGTTAGATTTTCCGTTAGGACATCTTGTTTAACATGTTGCTGCCAAGTTGGTTTTACCAAAATTTATGCAATCATAAATATAGAGAATTAATAATCTTCCCCTTTGGCAAATTTTGGCTAAAAACAACGTAATAACCCTTGCACATAAGCATCACAATTCAGATGACAACATAACCACATGTGTGAAAACAAATCAAACACACATAACTTAGAAGTACATCAGAAGAAAAAAAAACATATCAGACGCATCAACAACAGAAGATAAATAGTAGCCTCATAGATAAACCACAACAATGGCCAGTTATCTTGTCTGGCATTTTCAAATTCTCTAGTATCATAATACTCCCTTAACTCATGCTTAGATCAACATACTTCAAGAGCTCCAAGATCAGAAGAGTATATGCGTAACAATCATTTTCAATGGTTTGTACTTAACATATATGTTACACATATAATCACCCCCTTTAGCCATAATATGATAAAGTAAAGCTAACCACAAAACAAATTAGCACGTAAAACAGTGCCATAGAACAACAGCACATCAAGTGCACATATATCCATGAGATAAAATCTGAAACATAAATGATATGTCATGGATATATAGTTACAAAACATGATCGCACATTCTCCATGTTTTATACAATCATTTATCCCCCTCAAGAGGAAAACCCAAGACACAAGAAAATCCAAAACATGAAACCAATATGAACTACAAAAGTTTAGACATCAGGAAAGATGTCATAACATTTGGTAAGACATCAAGCACACATACTTACCACCATCGCCAGCGAGCAAAGAAACACACTATATAATTGAGAACAAATCAATATTGATCATCTTCTAGTGGTCTTCCACCTATTTCCCCTATCAAATAACCTCATGCATTCATTGAATATGTCCACGTGTTTTAGGAGTGTTACCACTGACCTCCCTTGTCATCACCTCTGAATAGTTAAATCCATCAAAAATGATGGTTTGTTCATAAATCCTCCTTCCTTGTCCATTATACCATAGTATCTTCCTAATCTCACCCGATACATAGCAAGATGCCTGCTCGATAATTGAAATTGTATGCAATATAAGGTCCCATGAGATGTCGAGACACTCATATCTGGTTAAAACACAATGACAAGATAAAACACATCACAATTAAGGGTACATAAAATAAAGGAACACAAAATTGTTTACCCAATTTCGTGATATCAACTACATCCGAGGGATATCAAGCTAGGAAGAAGTCCAATAAATAGTATCAATTCAAAGTAAACTTCCCATTTACAACTTATCACTTAATCACTACTTGTGATATACTTCTACCTAAAACACACCTAGGTATGAGACCCCTCTAACTTCCCTTTCATTCTCAGATAGTGACAAGAACACAATTCAAAAGAATTAGAAGAGATACTTCAAAAACACAAAATCACTCAATACTTATAAGCTTAATAGTGATTGATAATACTTACAACTCAATAGAGACAGTCCAACTTAAGCATCAAATGATACAAGGGTTGCTCACAATTCACTAGAACATAAACCCTAAAAACTCAATAAAAGTTACAATACATTCACCATTAGAATTAGGTTTGTAACCTTCTTTTTATAGTCAATGAATGGCTTAATATAAGCTTTAAAAACGCAACATATCAATTGTTGAAAATCTGCAGAAACTTATGCATAAAAATAGGACTTCAATAACATGTTCCTAAAATGGCTCAATGATTAGAGAAACAAATTAATCTTCTAATCTCCACATAAAATTCTTATTCCTCAATCTTGGATACCAAATATAATATCCTAATATTCCTATAGTATTCAGAACTTGTTATAACTAAAGGATTAATATCCTTTTTAGTCCCGTACCTATACCTATAGGTCCATTTTGGTCCTATTTCTTTAAAATGTCCAAGTTGTTCCCTTACATTGTCAAACAAGATCAAACTAGCCCTTTTGTCAAATATTGCCAAACAATGGAAATGACATGTCAATCGAGGTGGATTGTCCTATTCATCACCTTTTTGTTGTTGTTGATGATATGGCATATAGGTCATAAAACTCCAAGAAAATTCTAAAACATTTGCCTTAGTCTAGAATCGAAACAAAGACGCTGCATTAATGACAATATGCGCACTAATCGAGCCATTTTTCCATTGTTGATTAAATTTAAGTTGATAATAATGATATCATATCTTCATCGGGGTCTGCAACAAATCTTCCAAAATCTTCAACTTTTCGTCGGATCTACATTTTTGTGCCAAAGATCTCCTATTTGCTTGGTATTTTGAAGTGGCCCATGAGATCTTTATGAGGTCTTTTGTTGACACATAGTTATAAAGCCTATTGGTTTTATTATTGAACTACATGTGTCAACGCATAGTATGGATATGTCGACACAACCAAATAATTTTCATTCAGAAATATTTTTGACGCATGATACCTTTTGACAACCTTTCAAAAACATGTTTCTAGATGCATTCTAAGATCCCTAATGCAGCAGCACACAATGTCTTAGAGATATCGCTCAACAAACAAAAAGCTATACATCTATCCTAGTTTTGACATCTTACAAAACATTTATTTAAGATGCAAATGTATTTACATACACGTGAACAAGACCTCACCAAGAGCCTCCTACAAAGAAACCCAACCCCACTTCAAATTCCTTTGGTTTCATAAAAGGTCTCACAAATTCTGCCTATTTGGGAGAAGTTGAAGGACCTAGGTTCAATGCATTTAGAAATTCAAGCCTCAAAATAAATGGGATCCCTACTGGATATTACAACATGTATCTAAAACAAGAACTTATGCTTCACCCTTCATGGTTCACACTGGGGTCTTTGTACATCCCAAATGTTTTTCCAGACAGTACCTCAAAACCCTAAGAATGACTACGACCTAGCACAAATGAGAATACCCACCAAGTGTAAAAGTGGGACCCAAGAATCATTCAAGGATCCAAAACGAAAAACCTGGGTAATACCTCAAAGTTGGCCCCGAGAAGTACGCGCATGGTACCTGCCCAACCAGATCACCCGACAACCTAGAAAACACTCACATTAATAGTATTCATTGCCCTTTATGCCCCCAAGTGAGCAAGTGAACCATCTCTTCATGACAAACCATTGATCATTATGGCCATGAATGTGACATTATTATTCAACTAACGAGAGGCACTATAAAGGCTAGTATTCCACACAAAAAACTCGTAATACAGCAGACTTCTCCCAAACAGCTTCTAAGAAGTTATCAACTCTTATTCATACAACGACAGAATCCATGTTGGCGGTTCATTTTAGAAAGTGGAGTCACGTTAAAATTTTAAAACTAAAACAAATAAATTAAATTAACAGAAATGTTAAACAGATAAAAAAAGCAGGTTATAATATGATTTTGGTCCTCCTAAATGTCTCATACTTGATTTTTAGTTACTTTAAAATTTTCTTTCAAAGAATGATCTTCCTAAAAATTATAATTTTAACTTTTGGTCCTTCATGGCTAAACAGTCGCTAAAATAGTTTTTAATCTCGTCGCTAAATAAAAAACTATCGCTAAAATCGTAATTAATTTTGTCGTTAAATTATAAAATCGAGATAAATTAAATAGAGACTAAAATTAAAAATAAACTTTTTATAGAATCATTCATTAAAAGAAATTTAAAGAGACTGAAAATTAAATATGAAATATTTAGATGGACTAAATAGATATTTAAAATATATGTATATAACCAAATATAAAAAACACGAAAACCACGAGCAGCAAGTCATTCAAAATGCATACATGTTTTATGGGGCGCATATATACATAAAACAAAATATTTTTGTGTTAACAGGAAACAATATTAATATTTAATAAACATGATAATTCACGGAAATCGTCGGAACCAAATGGACAATATCAATAACAGTAACAGTATAATTATATAATAGTTTTATTATGATTATCGATATCCAGCTCCATGCATGATAATATTAATAACTATAACAAATGTCTTTATCTCTGTCCCTTTTGGGATTTTGAAAATCTTTATTGGTTAATAATGTTCATTTGTTTAATAATTAAATAATAGTATCGTCAAGTTTGAATATCAATTATTTAGTTATATATTTAATTTAATTATTATAATATTACCATTTGCTCTCTTTATAAGATTTAGAGGAAAATGTATATGTCTGCACTTTCATAAACAAACATTATCACAAAGATGAAGATCAATCAATTCTCAGTAGTAGTGATACTTGTTGTTATAGGATCATCAAGATGTTGCTTGGCAGATATGGAGCAATGCGGAAAACAAGCTGGTGGTGCATTGTGCCTAAATCAGTTATGTTGCAGTGCATGGGGTTTCTGTGGTTCAACCGACATCTACTGCGGTGAAGGATGTCAAAGTCAATGTACTGGAACCAGTCCTCCTCCACCAACACCTCCAGCTCCTCCTCTTCCAGAAGAGTATCTCATCTCTAAAAAGATTTTAGCGAGATGCTCAAGAATCGAGATGATAAAAAGTGTGAAGGAGAGGCTTTTATACCTATGAAGCTTTCATTGAAGCTGCCATCTCTTCCCCAAGTTCGGTAATGAAGGATATAGGAAGATAGTAAAAAGAGAAATTGCTGCTCTTTGGTCAAACTCTAGAGAAACAGTTGCTGATGCAGATTTTGAAGACAGGACATACCCAGTGGAATGGGATATTGTTTTGTGAAGCAAAGAATCCCAGCAATAACTACTGTGAACCAAGCTCTGAATTCCCATGTGCTTTTGGAAAGGAATACTACGGTAGAGGTCCATTTCAGATACGTGGCAATGAATTATACGGTAAGTGTGGAAAAGCAATAGGTGTTGATTTGCTCAATAATCCAGACCTTGTGGCCACTGACCCTGTTATATCATTCAAGACCGCTATATGGCTTTGGATGACACCTCCTCTGCCATTATATGGCCAATACTTACCATCTGCCCACGATGTTATGGCCATTATATGGACCCCTTCTGATCTTGATCTTTCCCTAGGGAGGTTTCCGGATATGGGATGACAACGTTTGTGGTGACTCGCCCTCACAAATTTACGATGAATGCGGACTTGGGTACATAACTTTACCTGAGTATTGTCGGATTCTATTTTATGGAAGATATTGTGACATACTTGGAGTTGATTCTGGAGTTAATCACGGAGATGAAGTTTCATGTATGACTTCGAAAACACAATCTCTCGTTGGTTTTGCCTAGCATATCATGTTTCCACGTACACGTTTATTAATAATGTTATTGTTTTCCTAAGTGTTATTTTAGTGTCGTACCTGTGTATTGCATTTGTCTTAAAAATATTATACAACAAAACATATAATAAAACAAAAAAGAAATCCCAATGAGCAACAAATGCACAACAAGTGCAAGAAACAGAAAAATCGAAACAATAAATAAATTCTCCATCAAGGAAAATTTAGTTAGATCTCGAGCCTTAGTGAACCATCATGAAGCGAGAGAAAAATCTCTAGGAAGAGCATCAAGAATAATCCACCAAAAAATAAGACCATCAGTTCACAGTAAGATAAAGTACAAGAGTTAATTGTACACCTACCAAGATACAATTTTCTATTAAATTTAATTTATTCTTTTTGGTGTCTTACTTGATAAACAAGCAAGAGCTTGTTAGTAGAAACTTTGTTGTAATAATTCTTTTTATGTTAGTGAGTTAATATAGAGTTTGTTGAGTTGTTTGGTGTGCAAGCAACCTCTCTCTCTCTATATATATTCTAGCATTGTAATCTTTGGGAAGTAATGTAATAAACTCATTCCTCTTATTTCAATCCATATGTCTCTTCTCTCAATTTTTAATAGTGCAAAGAGTATGAGTGAAATAACAAAAGCCTTGAGCAACCCATGTATGTCCATCATTCAAGTGAAGGATCTTGAACATTTGTATCTAGAGATTCTAACTGAGATTCTTGAAGGATCTTGTGCAATGGCTTCTCATCCAAATGGCCATTTTTCTGCAAATATACCCATTTTTAATGGAAATAATTATGATAATTGGTGCAAGAAAATGAAAGTGTTTTTTATGCTATCAAAATGTGTGGGATCTAGTAAATAAATGAGTTACACAAATTAGTGATCATGCTAGTTGATTAGAAGAGCGCTTATAAAGAAGAATTGAACAAGAAGGATTTTAAACCCCTCTTTATAATTCAATAATGTGTTAATTCAGATCTCACTACAAAAAAATTGACATTTTCTAACGGCAAAAATTGCTGGTATTGGTCAAAAACCGCTGGTACATATAAAAATCTACATCAACGACCGCTTGCTTCCGCCAACTATAATTTTCTATACCAATGACAATTTTCCGTCTCAATATCTTATACCAACTGCAATTGTTAGGGTTGGAAAAAATTTCAAGGCTATAGCAATGATTAATTATACTATTTAATAACTTTATTCACCACGATTTCGCTGGTATATGATGAAATTAGTCGTTGGTATATGTCACTTATTTTACAAATATTTGTTTTTATAATTAATACTTGTAAGTCAAATTTGATTATATTTCTATATGCATTAGACAAAATTTAAAACAACAATTGGATCCTTTTATAAGACATATTTTGAGTTATAGCTTATAAGCTCGTATAATAATAAAAGACATGTTTTGTAACCTGCCTATCATCACGAGCTTATAACTTATTTTACTAGCTTATATTTATTTTCCAGACTATTTTAAATATCGCTTAGGTTATAGCTTATAATTTATCATTTTTTTCTTTCATTATTTCCTTATAAATTTCAATTATTTTAAATATATATTTAATTATTAATTAAAAAATATCTTTTTATATCATTTTATATTTATCACCAGTTAAACAGCTAATTTTATCAAACACTTTAATTAGCTTATCAACTATCGCCACAATCATAAATTATAAATTATCGCATCGTGCATCATCATAAACTATAAACTATCACTAACTTACCACTAATCGCTAATTTTACTAAATAGAACCAATAAAAAAAATTTAATTATATTATAATAATAGCATCTCGTACAAACATATCAAAATAAAAAAGTAATGTCAATTATATAGTAATAACCACCACTCAAAATATATGCTATGACAACAAAAACACAAAAACCTATGTAAGATAAAACTAGTTTCTAATCATCCTCTCTTCTATTTTTATTATTAAGTGGATTTTAAAAATTTGTCAGATTAAAAACACTACAACCACCTGTAGTCTGTTCAAAATAAAATAAAATAAATTACAACCTAAACTAAATAAATATTTTTATAATATCCAAAATATAAACTCGATAAATATATTTGTCTTGTAGCTTGTAAAATAAACTTAAATCTTCTTGAAATAATCTAAATACAAAGATAAAATATTAAGTTAACAAGAGCATTCTGTTAGAGAATGATTAATTCAAGTAACCTTAACATAGGATTCTCTATATATGTTAAAATAATAAAGGCATCGAGAATTTTTTTTCAGCTTAGAGAGTGATTAATCTACAAACCTCAGCAAAATCAATTAAATATATAGAGTAATTAATCTTAATCATAACAATTTAAACAAACTAAGAGAGTGATACAAAGTACCAAAGAACACACCGACATTACCAAATGTTAGTGAGTAAAGTTGCATCAAATTTGTTTGGAATGTTGCAGAACATTGTGAGATTCTAGATTTTTGAATCTAGACACGGTCAACTCCCTAATTTCTTGTGTTAGTTGTCGAACCTGAAGTTAAAAATATGCTTATGCAGAGCATAAAAACCAAGAAGTTCATTATGAAAAAATATTATAAAATGATAGAACTGAACAATATACAGTTGAATAATATTGAATAATTTGGATTATTTCTGAAATTCTACTAAGAAAAATAGTATGATATCAACATAAGAAGAGTAGTAAGTTTGTCCAAAAATATAGTAAAAACTCACTTCCCAACTCAATCTCAGTTTCAAAAAGAATATCTAATCAATTTCAACAACCTGGTTCTCTCTTGCACCATTCCAAACTCTTTCTCCCCCCTTTCAAAATACACCAGTCACTACTAGAAAAATAATCTGCAAGTATACCTGTGAAATTTTTTTCAACTTTATTAAATAAAAAAAATATCCGCAAAAATACTGATGTTCGTCTTTTTACCACAAGTATTTTAAATTATTATTTTTCACAGGGATTAATATGTGAACGAACTGGACAAACTCATCTGATAGAATATCAATGAAGTCGCCATCAAACGTCTTTTATCTCGCATAAGGAGAAAGGTAAACATCGAGTAAACCTGAAAGGGAGAAATCACGGTCTTACGACCAAGAGATCGGGTAAGGGAGTCGGTTACACGAGGGAAAGGTATTAGCACCCCACACGCCCGTAGTACTCTACAGTATCCACTTCTATTTTCTATCTATTGGGTGTGAGTATCTATTGCTTAATCGCTACATATGTGTCTAATGTTATGCTAAGGAAAATGCATGTGAAAGAAAGAAAATAAATAAACACGGGGAAAAGAAGGAAGTATTTACGAAGTTTGCTCGATCGAGCCTCGTGACAAGATGCCTATGTATTCTCTCATGCAATGGGAAAGTCGAGGTCATAGTTCGCTCCCACATGTTTTGGTGGTTGTAATATTTTTATGGAAGTTCAATTTTGCATCTCACAATTGCAACTCGTGGTTCATGCTGTACTATCGTAAGTCTTATGCTCGCCGCCGCACACTTAGCATTCGCTTGATTTGAAAAGGAACACCCTTATCGAAAAGGTTCTAAACACAAGAGGAGAGCATGTAGAAGTAAAAGATTTGCATTGGTTGGTTGCTTTACCTTGAAAAGGAGTTTGAACCATTATTAAGTGTTTTGATTTTCAAAAGAAAAGAAAACAAGTTTTTGTTTTACATGCAAGGATGCAAAAGGAAAGAAGAAAACATACAAGGGAAACTAGCTAGTTCTACCCTAATGTTATCATACAAAGATGGTCCTAAGGTTGAGGATAAGGAATATCTACCTATGTCGACATCAAAGGATGAAATCCTAATGTCAGGATCGAAAAGTACCATATCTCGAGCGGTCCTAGGGAAACTATTCAATATCCACCTTGGTCAAGAACCAAGGGATGCAGGAAGAGGCAAGCGTTGGAAGAAGCACACAAACAATGCAATGCACAAACAAATGATGCACATGCGCGAGGAAGAAGAAAGAAGTCACATAGCCTCAAAGGTACGAGTCACCGAGTCAACCAAGAGCCTTCTTTCAGGATAAACCATAGCCACGAATGGAACATAAACGTGTCAACCAGAGTTTTCTATGGGAGAAAGGTATCACAACTGATATGAATTACCATGTGAGAGAGTATGCGTGCATGCATCGAGCATGTGAATGTGAACCCATGATAAAGCGGAGAGTCGAATAGGGAACCTTGCCACTTCATTGACTTTAGAAAGCTAAAGATGTCCTCAAATCACTGCTTTTGTTGTATCTTCATTGAAGTTTCCATGTTCATGTACACTTCTTTGCAAAAGATGACTTTGTTGACTTTAGAAGGACCTATAATGTCTTGATCCATAACTCTCAAATGAAGCATTTTTGGCCAAAGCTTGTGACACATGAAGGTAGAATTGAATTCCTTAGAATGAAAGCTTTGGTGGAAAATTTTCCGATAAAGTATGTGAAAAGATGTTCAGTCAAAGTTCTCAGTTTTGTCCAAAACCCTAATTTGGAAACTTTGACTTTGATCAAATTTGACTTTTCTTGATGAATCATGATCAACCCTTGATCATAGTGATGAATGTGACTTAAAATATTGATGATCCAAAATGATGAAGTTTGTATGTTGATCACAATTGACTTTGTCAAATACAACTAATTTCAACCATCCGAGCAATTGATCGAGCAAACTTGAGCATGAGGCTTGAAACTTGACATGGTGATCCCTTAGAATATGAGGAGTGTATGATGACCATTTGAGGTATTAGAACTCTCTTTGACTTGAGAGAATCAAAAACCCAGTTTGGGTTGATTGCTTAGGAGAGAGGTCATCGCCAACCTGAGAAACTCTTGAGTATGGAGATGTGTATTGTCTTGAGAAATAGGAGGAAAATTTTGGGGTATAACAACGACGCCTGGGTCCAACAAGCTTTACAAAGGTAACCTCTAGACGTCATAGGAGACTTGATCTTCTCACGACCACTCCTGGAAAAGAACGATCCCAACGGCCACGAGGCTCAACTCCTGCAGGTTGACTACCCGCATTTGAAGGAAAGCTTGGTCAAACCCAAAGAGCGCCTCCACAGATCATCCGAGCAACCAATATTCCCGACGATTCATCTCGGAAGAGGCACCTGCTCGCGACGACTCGCCCTCACCGGGGCCACCGCCTCCTCGAGCTCTTTCATGCGGCAACCAACTTCTTGTTCCTCTCTCAGCTGGGGTCCACCCACTCACGCTTGTCATCTCCTTAGCTGCTTGCACGTGTCAATGTTGCCCCCGGCTCAAGCTCATTGTAATATTCCCCGGGGTCCCCACCTCTACAACCAGCACCAGCGCCCTGCCGAGGTAGCTTTGGAGGAGGAGGCGTCATTGTTCAACGTCAACATACTCGAACCTCATGACAAGAGCCACATCAACGCTGGAGGTCTTGCTCTTCCGAGTCTTCTTGTCGCACGCGAGGATGACCTCCTTTCAACTTCTGCACCCCTAGGGAGTTCACGTTGTCAAATATTTTTCGTTGCCATATAACGGGGCACGGCGGTCCTCGGCAGGTCCACGCCCCGGACTGCCTGACGCCCCTTCGCCTTTAGGGCTGCTCGGGAGAGGACACGGGGAAGGAGAAGATCCAGCGCCGCTTGGCCGTCATTTTCTGTAATTAGCAACACGATTGGCGGGACCACAGCAGCTTTTTTGCCTCAACTTCAAAGATGCACCCTCATAGCCACCATTCGAGCCGCAAACAAAAATAAAGAAGAAAAATAAAATAAACTGATCCAACGTCCCCAAAGAAATTACTTAGGAGTTTCATCGCGTCCAAATCCGCGGGCACCCAGCAAGGCCTAGGTGTTATTATAACGATACATTTCCAATCTCCCATGATCATCGAGAGGACATTTCACGATCCACGTAAATGGTCAAAAACCCTTGACATAATTCCACCTTCTTGTACGAGAGCTGACCATGTCCAAATTCTCGTGTTTACTGAGTAGTCGGGCCCGGTTATACTGTTTTGTCTCACCTGGAACCTCGCCGCCCCTCTCCCCTTTTTCCTCCTCATCAACCTTCACAGACCTGGATGAAGAGCGATCCTCTCATCCTAAAAGAGGATTCACCACATAAAAGCACTTCTTGAAGTTTCGAACGAATCTAGGTACGACCAAAACAAATTCTGCATATTTGAGCGACACCGAGGCGACTTTGTCGCCGCACCATCCGCTGAAGATGGAAAAATCAAAGAAGAGGGCATAGAAATTCTAACATCAAGGTACCGCGACAAGTTCAAACCCCTCATGAAAGCCAGGCATTTGGATGGAGTGCTAGGGGCCAAGTCCAGCTATGTGAACACCGATAAGTGTCAAAATTTAGTTATTTTGTATATATGTTTTGTGGCACTTATCGCTTCTTTTGTTGATATTCTTCGAATAAACGCTTTTGTATAAATGCATAATAGAATAATTAGTTTTTGTATAAATATTGTATCATTTGATAGTTTTTCATCTCTTTATGTATTCATTCATAATTGGAGAATGAGTAAAG
>CM038796.1:5482136-5642289 GCA_021764765.1 Vicia sativa | reverse complement strand
ATGCATGGAACTTTATAACTTTGAGGAATTTCGAGTTTTAATTAGGAAACTTAGAAAGCAAACCCTTAACTCCGCTTGAGCCTCCCAATCGCTTCAATGTCCTAGTCACTTAAGATGTAAAGTCGATATGATGTCTTCAGACTTAGGAACCTTTTCCAAACCTAGGAATGGCATTCGTCAAGAATAGGTATCCCAAGTAGCTTGTAGAACTTCTTCCAAGGTAGTAACCAACTGATAATCTGAAATAAAGTAATGGTGCTTTGATCAAAGAACTGAATAGATACGACCATATCTTCTTCAAACTGAGATAACTAAATCAAGTAGATAACCATGTCTTTGATGAACCGAGCATGGCTCTGAATTCTCAAACCAATTTTCGAAATGAGAAGGTATACCCATGAAGTTGATTCTGATAGTCTTTCTGAAGCCATAACACCTACAAAATGTAGCAAAGATAAATCCCTAGGTCCTTGAAATGGTTAGATACTGATATGCAATGCATGATGTCATGATGTCATGTTTAGCACACACAAACAATTCACACAATGAGCCTAGGTTCAAGGCTCTGTATGAGGTCTAGGTGATTACCCTACCAAAAGTTCGAGTTGGTTCATCCGTCTCATAATAGTAACCGGTTCTAGGAATCTCACATCATCGATCTTTCTCAGAGGCGCTTATTTCAATACGACTACCAAGTGGTCGACCGAAAATGTCCTAAAAGTCCTGATCTCAATGAGCTTAGCATCCAGTATCAACCAACCCCTACCATACAAAGTCGGCCATCTCATACCTTCTAATGGCCAAGATGGGTCAATTAGGGTTCTAAAAGTTTAGTTAGCCGATGACACCACGCAGAAGCCAAATATATCCTCAACTTGAAACGAGGAGCATCTGGACAACCAAAGTGTCACGCTTAACGTAGCCATCATATTGACCTTAGTTATACTGCCCAGCGGGTCTAATGATCTAATGCCACTTACCTAAAAGGAAACCCGAATCCGTGTAGGATCCCCACAATATAATACCCAAGCAACCTTAAAGATAAAGCAAGTCAAACGAAAGCAATAAAGGTGAGCTATAAACTTAAGGCACTCTTTAGGTGTTTCCGCAGACGCCATTTGTGAATACTTGAACCGACTTTTGTGTTTTTGTATCGCAAATGCGGATAGCAAGAGTCGCCACCGACTTTTATTTTTATCCAATTAAGGGAAGGTAAAAGTACGTAAAAGACCTTCGTTAGATTCTCGAGTAGTGAGAAGGTTATGAAAAGAAGGTATTAGCACTTTTCCATCCGTAGTTATCTACGGGTTTTAGTTGCTTTATAGATCACCTTGAAAATGTGCTTTCTCGGTGTTTGAAAATGTTTTTCCAAAAGGTATTTCACTTTGACTTTGTAATGATTCATGTAGGAATGTATACAAAGTGTTTGGAAATGTTTCGCTTTGAAAAGAGTTTGAACTTTGAAAAAAAGTGAGGTGAAAAGTATTTTGATAGAGCAAGCAATTAAGTCTTATTACCTACTCGTAATTGGTCGCTTTTTCGTATTGTTTTACTTTCCTTTAGAATAGCGCCATCCATACCATTAGTTGGTAGGTAACCCATTCGCTGGATGTAAGAGGGACATTCGGGACATCGGATGGTCAGAAGGCAACTCAGAGGAAGTATCCTAGCACATTCGAAGGACTATCATCATTTTCGTAGGCTTACAATCGAGGTCAAGATCATGTATTCGTAGGCTTACATCGTGGGTCGAAGGATCTTTGTATCAAGGGACTATGATGATTTGTTTTGAAGGCACCATAGGATACCTCTACGCTCGAGGGACATGACCATTGTTTGAATCGAAAGGCGAGAATTACCTTAAGGGTAATGGTGAAAGAGTGTGTTGATTTCAGATATGTTTATCTTGAAAATTAGTGGGCTAAGTTGATTTTATCTTGCCATACACGCCTAGTTACTAGCAATTGATAGGTGCATAAATTAAAATGCGAATGTAAAGATGCGGAAAGATAAAAGGTCCTACGCTATTACATGGCTTGGGCGTATACATCGTAAAATGCGGAAAATAAAAGCCTAAATTAAAGCTATTACATCCCATGAGCAATTACAATATTGAAAAATAAAATGATAAAAGGAAAACGTCCGAATCGAATAACCTGTGGAAAGAATAAGAAAATCGAGAAATATGATGAAATCGAAATAAGAGAAAATGTTAGAAAAATGCAATTTTAATATGAGAAAATTATGACATCGGAAATAATATAAATATGCTAAAATAATTTTTGGGATTTTTGAAAAGATTTAATAATTAAAATGCAATTAAATGTGATTAAAATGCAAAATTATGAATAAAAATAAATATGCATGCAAAAATACATTTTTAATTTTATAAATTAAATAAACATTTTATGAAAATACCGTGAAAAGAAAAATATTTTTGATGATTTTAAATGCAGAAATAAAATATAGAAAAGAAATTAAAATGAATGAAAATATTAAAATATGAAAATATGAAAATATATGAGTTTTGAAAAAGAAAACCAAGGTTGGTCCCGGACGATCGAATCGGGACATGAAGTCAAACCTTGAGATCCAACGCCACCACTACGCCATGTGTACATCCGTGTTTGAAAAGAGATTGAGTGGATTTTCACACGCCGCCTCCCGACTTGCTTCTTTACTGGAGACTTCGCCTTCTTCGCTTTTGAATATTTGAAGGGCCACCATAACGCTATGTCCCTGCTAATTCAAAAATCACAAACATAATATAAATAAGTTCCAAGGCCATGGTTCGATTCGTAACATTATTCCAATTCACCTGCTCTCATGGTCTAATTTTACGTGTTTTAGGAAGCCCCAATTCAAACCGAAACCTAACAATGGCAATATGAGTTCTAGGCCATGGAAACTCAATCAAATAACCCGCATCGCTTGCAATCTTCCTACTAATCACAAAACAACAACAAATATGTTAAAATGCATGAAAAAATGTAAATCGAATTGGAAAAGTGTGAGCAAACCGATTTCGAATTTCTTGTTTCTGGATGGTTTGGAATGAAATAAGTATCTGGAATCACTCCTGAGGTATCTAGGAATGCAATGGAAGCCTCAAAAATGCTTGAGAATGACCGAAATAGATTGCCAATTGCTTCAAGAACACGATTTTGTCACTTTGAGAATAGGGTTTCGAGCCAATTTTTCCGTCTCCTTATGATTGTTATGCATTAGGTATATACGGATGGATTTGGGATTGAATTTGGTAAGAATTGATCAATATTCAATGGAAATCAATTTTGATATTTTCATGAAATCAAATTTTCAAACTTTGGTCCAATTTCAATCCAATCTTGCCAAATTTGATCTAATTTCGAAATTGCTGGCATTTATGGGTTGATTGGATCACAAGAAAGCAAAAAAATCAATCTTCCAATCAATTTTGATTTTATAATTTATTTTAAGATTTAATTTGCATTTAAATGAATAAATTACAAATTAAATAGAAAAATAAATCAAAAATTGTGGCATTGGGCTTAGACATTCCTAATTGCATGAGGAACAAGTTAGGATGAAGAAAAGTAGGCCCATTTGCAAAAGATTTGATTTTTGAAGTATCTCTTTGTGCATTCTTTCAAAATTTCCCAACTTGTGAATGGTGTATCTTGCTCAATTTTCCACATTTTTAGAGTTCTTGGACTTTTGAAAGCTCTAAGAGTCCTCTAAACAATGTCTTTAGTCTCATCTCAATTAGAGTTACCATGCTCAATATATCCTTAAAACAAAAGTTGACTTTTGTTGACTTTGAAAAGGACTCAGAATGTTTTGAGCCATACCTCTCAAATGAAGCATTTTTGACATTCTTGTGAGACATGAAGTTGTAGAGAATTGAATTTCCTTCAAAACAAGAGGTGGTGGAAAAATCGAGAAAGTATGAGAAAGTTATGATCACCAAAGTTCATTGACTTTTCACCTAAAACCCTAATTTAGAAAGTTCGACTTTGAGCAAATCTTGAGTTTTCTTGATGAATCATGATCAACCCTTGATCAAATGATGAATGTAACTTCAAAATGAGGATGTTGACCAAAATCGTAAGTTTTGATCATGTTGACCACGCTGACTTTTGACCAATACAACCCATTTTCAACCATCCGAGCAACCGTCTGAGGAAACTTGACTGTGAAGCTTGAAACTTGACATGGAGAATCTTTGAAGCATATGAGGAAGCATGAAAACCATTGGAGGAGTTAGATCCGATCTCGAGAAATGCCAAACCCTAGTTTGGGTTGATTGTTTCAGAGAGTTTGTCTCGATCAACTCTCGAGGAATCCTCGAGCATGGATGTATGGAATGTCTGAGAAGATGGAGGGCAAATTTTGGGTATGACAGCTGCCCTGCTCAATCTTCTTGTATGGAAGGGTTAGATTGGCATGCTTTTCGTGACCGGAGGTGAAGATGATCAACACCGAGTACACCGAAAATTTGCACTCATGGCCGATGATGCGGAATGGGCTTATAGATGCCATTTGGAGAAGTTAGAGACTTCACTGGGGATGAGTCGAGACTCGAGATTGTTGATAGGATAGGAGACCGTCGAGATGGGCTTAAGATGCCATCCGAAAGATCGATGCCGGGAGTGAACCGCACGTTAGGTTCGTAGATGCTTCGGAAAGAAAGGAGATGGGCTTATAGATGCCATCCGGAGGGAGTCATACGTTAGACTTCGACTCATCTTGAATGAGGTTATTGATTTGTATTGATTTTTAATCAAATATGCAAGATTCGAAAGTGGAGAAATGTTGACAAGTAGTCGGAGATGGCTTAAGATGCCATCCAAGGCAACCGAGTCGACGCCGACTCAGTAGCTGCTGATAGTAAGAGAGAGTCGAATAGATCTTCGCCGATTACCGAGGGATAGTAGTTGACGAAATGTGGATACCTCACAGGCATGTTGATCCACGCCTGTTATCGGAGGATAACTTGTGATCGTCGGACAAGGTTTCCGTCCGGCTTCGGTATTAACTCGGATCCTGTCGGAGGACAACGAGGTTGGTCGCTCGAGATAGTTTTCCCGTCTGATTCGTATTAAACCGGACCCTGTCAAGGTGCGACTTTCAATGCTTTGGAGAAAACAAGAGAAACTTTGATAGAATATTGTTAGTCTTATGCAAAGTATGATGCATGATAATGCGTATGAATGATATATGCATGAACTATGAATAATGAATAATGTATGCATGATAGATGTTGTGGTATTTCAAAACATATCCATCTTGAAGAAGATGAGGATGTTCTCATTAATAATGAAGTGGGCTAAGACCCCGCTGGGAAGAAGAAGGATGATAACTTTGATTCCTCCGGTACTATCTGACCAAGTCTTGAGTCTGACATTGTAGATGGTAGAGGTCGAGGAATGTGCCGAAAATCTTGTTCAGACCCCGCTGGGAGAATTTAGGAGACACCGGGAATCTAGTGTAGATCCCGTGGAAAAGTGAAGAGGCGCCCATCGGGATTTTAGTGTAAACCCCGCCCGAGAGCGCTTGATGGCTACCGGTTGTAATCTCCGCCGAGGTATAAGAGGTGTAGGTTTCTCCTGCACTATCCGACCAAGTTCAAAACTGGATACTACCGCTGCCGGGAAAAGGGAATTCCGAGAGATATTTGTCGGAGATGGATATCTCTCACTGGGATGAAGTGTTATCGCTGAGACCGATGTAACACGATTCTAGTAGAGTGGAAATATTGCTCGTAATGCATATACTCCTGGGAGGTTTGTGGCAGTGACACCTCCGAGATTAGTGTCCTCGGAATGCTCTGGGACCTTTGTCGCCATCTCAATTCCTAAACTCGCAGTAGTATTTTTGCATGTTCACTTTTGACGCTTATGGAACAAGTTTTATTGTCGGATGCCTATAATCATTCAAAACAAATTGACTTTACGCAAACAACAACAAATAGAAATTGTGAAGAGAAAGAATTCATATTCATTTGAAAGGTGGCGATGGCTAAGTAATTTATACAAGAGAAAGGTAAAGGCTACTGAAACAATCTCGTTAAGTTCCAACCATGCTAGTACTATATATTTCAACTATCTCATCTCCTTGTCAAGAGAAAGTGATTGAATTGATTCGCCATTTGAATCTTGAATCGATAGTAGTCCGAAAGTAGGTGATCCGAAGAGACATAGTCGTACGCTTAACATCCCTAACTTTTGCCTAGACCGCCCTTTCTTTCACCACCGATACCTCCTTTTGCCCAAGCCGCCTTTTCGTGTTTTCGACTGCCGGTGTACATGTTTTGTATATATCCTTAACTTTGCCCGAACCCTTTGGTTCGCCAGATGCCCTTATTTTTGCTCAGGTTCGCCGACCTAGCGGGTCTCTTTATCGTAGTATTTTTTGACTATGTCTGTTCACTGGGTGGGAAGTCTTCACCATCCATGGTGCTAAGTATCATAGCCCTAGGAAAATACCGCTTGACTACAAATGGTCCCTCATAGGTGGGAGTCCACTTGCCTCGGATCACCTTGTGGAAGGATGATGCGCTTGACTACTAGATCACCGACTTGGTAGACTCGTGTTGACCTTCTTGTTAAATGCTCGATCATTCGCTCGATAAATCTGTCCATGGCGTATGGACGCTAGTCGCTTCTCATCGATCAAGTTAATCGGTCAAGGCGGTCTCGACCCAATCGCTCGCCTAACTCTGGGCCCGAGGACTCGTCGAGGGTATCCGAACCTCAATTGGTAGGACCGCTTCCATACCGACACAAGAGAGAAGGGGTCCCCGTAGATGTTCGATCAGAGTGCGATAACCATGAAGAGCAAATGGTAACATCTCATGCCAATCTTTGTAAGTCACCGTCATCTTCTATAATCTTTTAATGTTCTTGTTGGCGGCTTCCACGCGCCATTCATCTTAGGCCGATAAGGAGAAGAGTTGTGATGCTTGATCTTGAATCGCGTGCAGAGTTCGGCGATCATTTTGTTGTTGAGATTAGAGCCGTTATCCGTGATAATCCTTTCTGGAGTGCCATACCGATGATAAGATTATGCTTGATGAATCGAGCCACGACATTCTTGGTAATGATGCGAACGAGGTCGCTTCTACCCACTTGGTGAAATAGTCAATTGCCACAAGGATGAAACGATGTCCGCTGGAAGTCGTGGGCTTGATTTCTCCAATCATGTCAATGCCCCACATTGCAAAGGCCAAGGAGCTGTTAGAACATTCAAAGGTACCGGAGGTACGTGTACTTTGTCCGCATAACGGCATTTGTGACAAGATCGAGCGATCGGTGACAATCGCTTCCATGGTGGACCAATAGTAACCCGCTCTCAAAATCTTCTTAGCCATTGTATGCTTTGGAGTGGGTACCAAATGCGCCTTGTAACTCTTCCATGATGCGATTTCGCTTTCCGGTCACACATGAGTAAGCACAAATCGTGATTGCGCTTGTACAAGATGCCGCTACGAGGAAGAATTTGATGCAAACCTTCTCATGAATTTCTTATCATTGATGATGCCTCAGGATATGCCCGAGTCTCAAGATACCTCTTCACGTCGTAGTACCAAGGTTTCTCTTACGTATCCATTTCATAACAATATGCGGTTCGTCAAACCTCTCAATGATGATCCGGGAGCCTCGTTGTCCCACCTAACCTTGAACATAGACGACATATAGTACAATGCGCCCCGCCAACCGATTCTCTTCTCGTGGAACGTGGTCAAAGTAATCTCTTCAAGTAGGAGATCAAACTTAGAACATGCTTTACACGGATGAGATTCGGATGCTTCGTATCCCACTCGCCTTAACTGACCGATCACTAAAGCTAAATCTCCATATACTTGCAAGAACTTGATTCTTAAATCAATAGTCGCTTGATACCCATGATGCACGTGATTCGCCATGTTGTTGGCACAACCGAAACATAATCTGGCGGTGAAAGGCGATGTCCGCATGCAGGGGATGTAATGATGGCGCCAATGCCATTGCCAAGTGTATTTGAGGCTCCATCAAAGACCATGGTCCATCGGGATCCTTGCTCGGGTCCTTCGTCTGGCCTCAGTTTTCACAATCGAGAATTAGTAAAACATCTTCGTCGGAAATTGAGCATAGATCGATAGTCATCTACGGCTTGATGAGCCAAATGATCGGCTACTATACTTCCCTTGATCGCTTTCGAGAAGTGTATGGATGTCATATTCGGTCAAGATCATTTGCCATCTTGCTATTCTTCCGAGAGAGCTGGTTTCTCAAATATGTATTTTATGGATCCATCTTGAAATCAACAAGGTAGTGTGGGTCAACATATCGCCTTAGTCGGCGACCCATGCCAAAGCGTGTAAGTTTTCTCGAGTCATGGTATCTTGTTTCACCGGTAAACTTTTGCTAAGGTAGTATATGCGGCTCTTTTCGACTGTCCATGTTGCCCCAACACACCCCATCGAGCTCTCTAAACCGCCAAGTACATGATAAGAGGTCTTCCTTCGAGGCATCGATAGGAGGATTCAGTAGGTACTCCTTGATTTTGTCAAAAGCGATCCTGAAATCGTTGCTCCATTCCACTACTTGATCTTCTTTAGTAACTTAAAGATTGGCTCCAAGCAGCAGCTAGATGTGCAATGAATCGGCAATGTAATTCAAACGGCCAAGAAACCTCTCGATTTCCTGCATGGGAGTCGGCATCTCTTGTATGGCTTTAACCTTGGGATCAACTTCAATACCTTTTCCATCGACAACAAACCTAGGAGTTTACCGGATCCGACTCCAAAAGTGCACTTGTCGGTTAAGCCTCACCGTACTTCTTCAATCATCAAATAGTTTCGCAAATGATCAAGATGTTCTTCCTCCGTGCGTGATCGAGCTATCATGTCGCCAACATAGACCTCATCTCGTGATGGATCATGTCATGAAATAATGTTACCATAGCACGATAAGTGGCGCGCGTTTCATCCGAACGCATAACCTTGTAAAGTACCCCACCGTAACAAAAGTAGTCTTCTCCATGTCTTGGGAGCCATTTTGATCCGATTGTAACCGGAAACCATCCATGAAGGAGAAAACTTTATCTTTGAGCGGTGTTGTCAACCGTAACATCAATATGAGGAAGTGGAAAATCGCCTTCTGACTTGCTTTGTTCGATCTCTCGTAATCCACACACATACGCACCTTGCCATCCTTCTTAGGTACGGTACCACATTCGCAACCCATCGCGGATAAGAAGTAAGAAAAGCCGTTGAAGCGCTTCATAACGGCTTTGATTTTCTCGGATATCTCAGACGATGCGACGTAACCCTCTGCTTCACCGGGAAAACTTTGGTTGGTAACCGGCACCACAATATTAATGTCTAAACTGCATGTTCGTATGACCAAGCAAAACCTCAACGTAGTCTCGTAGCATCCGAACCAACCTTTCTTTAACACCTTTCAAGACCCGCCCTATCTTGATCTCTTTTCTCTTCACAAGACTCAAATTCACAACCTCAACTTGCTCTTCGTGTGGTCAGATAACTCGATCTTCTTTGCAGTGCCCCGACAAGTTCTCTGGCACTTCACAATCTTCCTCACTTTCATCTTCGCTTGGTAGATCGGATTATCAAGTCATATTTAGCACTAGCATGTTATTAACGAGATTCGAGTGATTCGCAGTATCACGTGGGTGTGTGTAAGAAACACATAGCCTTTTGAAGGGTGATAAAGGTAAAAGAAAGAAAACACAATTGAATGCAAAAGTCCAACGAATTTATTGAATGAAAATACGAAACGACAAATAATAACCTCGAACGAGCCATGATGCCCGGCAAGGCACTAGGCTTTAGAGTTTATTGTTCAAAGCATAACGAAAATACAAAAGCAAACAAAACAAAAATAATTACTCGACTAAAGGAGATTGGTATGATGTCTTCGCCTTCCAATTGCCGAGCCCATGATCGGAGTTGAAAGATCCACTTGCCGTTCGGAAGTCGTCGTCGCCTTCTATAGCATGGATTCCACTGGCCGATGCGGAAAGGAAGTTGGCCTAAGCACGCTCGCAGTATCATCTTCCGACCTGATGGTGAAGCCTAAACGGTCTTGTCAAACTTGAAAGGAAGATCGGAAGTCGACCCCAAAAGCACTACCATCCTCTTCAACAAAGCAGATTGAGCATCATTCGTGAGGCCATCCTAGGTGCTTGTGTAACCGTGGAGTAGGAGAATCACAGGCATGACTCTGGGATAGTTTCAAAAGCTTGACAGGAGTTTCAAGGAATTCACCTTCCATCTCGAGGTATCGGAATGATAGATGATCGACCATGTACTCCTCCTCACCACACCGTAACAACCTTCCCTTTCACCGGTACTTCAATTTCGATGCAAGGTAGAGGTACCGCCCCATGTATCCAAGGGCCCAAGTAGTAAGAGGTGGACGGATGTCCATCACAAAGAAAGTGGAGTCAAAAGTCCGGGAACCGACTTTAACATGAGTGAGCTCTCCAAGCATCGTTCTCTTAGAACCATCAAAAGCTCTCACAATTATATCACCGGTCTCGTAACCAACCCTTCGATATCAAGTCGATCAAAAGCGCCTTTGTAGGATGTTCAGAGCGTAACCGGTATCCACCAACACATGAGATAATGTAGTGCCCTTGCATTCAACGAGATGTGCAAGGCTTTGTTATGCTTCTTTCCGTGGAGTTAGATCCGCATCGTAAAAGCCTAAGCTGTTGGCACCAAGCTAGCAATACAAACTTCGAATCTGGTCAAGTAGTAGTGTCTCAAGGCACACGAGCATTCTTCTAAACTTCACCAAGGCGTTAGTACGAGCCTCGAGCACAAGAGCAGAGCAAGCATGGAGATCTTGGACTGAGTCTGTCCAGTGTTCCACAACATTGTAGTCACTCTTCTTGATAATCTTGAATTTCCTCCATTTCTCGCTTGAGGTGTCTCGAGAACTTCCTTTGGTACCGGCCGAGCAGATGAGTCACCGTTCTTTCCCTCTAGCTGGGAAATTGGTCGAGTAATGGAATGCGAGTGGAGTCGCGTGTCTTTTGGAGGAGAGATTTGGGAGAAACCCTTCCTTCGGTCACCCACGGATCCGCGATGTTGTCAATGTTAGGAATCAAGCTTCAATTGTAAGGTCCTCAATGGTCGAGGGTCTTGCTTGACTCCATGATAGTAAACATCTCGCCCATAATTCCAAGGGATAGCCTTGTCGTGAGGAATATGGAACCGGTCCGGAGAAGTGATGATGAGAGGTGCCACTCTAGGCACAGGATCGCAGAGGAAATCCTTATGGTGTTAACATCAAAGATAGTCTTCGGAAGTCGTCACCCCATCCGGTCACTTTAACATCTTCAATAGGTATCTTGTAACTCTCAGAAAGATACTTCACCATGTAATCATACTTTCCACTTGGCTGCCCCAAGGTATCCCATACGATGGTTCAGTTTCATTCACATCTTCGATCTTCAATTTAGACATGTCTTCACAGCTTCCGCACATGTGGTTTCGTGAATAGTATCTCATTGTCCATCATGCATCGAACACGCCTTCTCAACCAAGCACAACCATCGTGTGCGATGGGCACCAACGACAATTCTCGACATCCCGGATTGACACCGACTTGCAGCAATTCCTTCTTAACAACATCGAGGAATGGTCGAGTCATCTATATTGAAGACATAAGTATCGCCACCCACAAAGATTGGAACTCTTATCATGGTTAGCAGGAGCGCTGATCACATCTCGAGTCTCAACGGAGGATCAAACTCAATCGCTTAGCTTCAATCATATCCCGAATCTTGTTCTTCGAGCCCAACAATCATCGAGACTATGCCCGGCTATTGGAATGGTAAGCACACTTAGCATTAGGGTTGTATCTCGTAGAGGAAGTGTTGACATTCGAGGAGGATCCTCAAAGTAATCGGCTTTCAACATGTGTTGCAAGGCTTCACAAAGGCATGTTGATCAGAACCGCTTCGTGGCGCTGCCTGCCACGCTGTCTCACCGAGGTCAGGCCGATGTAGGATCGAGATCACAACCGCCCACGATCGAAAGGCCGGTCTTGGCTCGGCTTTTCGACCATACAAAGATTGGTTTCTTTCTTACCACCAAAAGATTTCTTCGCAGATTCGATGATGACTCTACTCGAATCTTTCCGCTTGATACCAAATTCAATTCGTCATGTTAATATCACTTGAAACCTACCAAGAGTTTCCAATCGATGATTAAAGAATGGGCTGTCGTTCCCATAAACATATCAACCAACTCCCTATTGGACAAGGGTGGTTGAACTCTCTGCTAGATCTCTCCATTTTCGAGCATACCTTGAAATTCTCGTCACGACCCATAGACATGCTTTGTAGTTGCATGCGAGTGGGTGTCAATTCAGATTGTACTACATCGCCTCAGAAAGCATCAGCCAAATCACCCAAGTACGGATACGGTCATTCTCTAACCGATAATACCACTCCAACCGAGTTCGGACAAACTCTTGAAAATAGTGCATCCACAACTTTCATCATCGGGTTGATCTTCCTAACATAGGACTTCAAATGCACCGACAGAAATGCCATCATACTTGGCAAAAGTAGGAACTTTGAACTTAGGAGGAATCACAACACTGTGAACAAGACTCGGATCATCAAAATTCAGCCCGACATTTTCGATTCTCCACATTCGACGGTCTTCAAGTTGCTTGTACTTGTCATCTTCATCGAGTATTGGCTATGATCGTATTGATCGTCCTCCCTCCTGCTCACTGGCCGCCTTCGCCATCACCCTTGGTACTCCCTCTCTTGACTTTGCCTTTGAGAGTTCAACCGACCGACCACTTTAGGACCACCTTTGAAGCGCTCGCCCATGTCGAGTGACCCACAACCTTCTTCTTTCTCGTTGATGAGCTTCTTCGATCTTCTTGGCCTGGACCAAGCTAGTGAACATCAATAAACCGAGCATTCGAACTCGGAGATCTTTGATAACTGCTCGAGAGCCATTTCGCTAAAATAAATAGCGAGAAATGAGAAACCAACTCCAATGTACCGTGATGCAATGTTATGCCATGCTATGCAATGTTTATGCGAATGCAATGCAATGTTTTCAAGGACCTCTAGGATTTAAATTTGTTAAACAAGCAATGAACAAACAAATATTAGTTCTCTTTTCATTCTTTTTCTTTTTAAGCACAAAAGATAGTTCAAAACAATAAAAGAAAAACATAAATCATAAGGCTTCTAGGTCTCCCATGGCGCTTCCTCTTGGTGCCGAGGTAGGCTGATGTTGCGCCTTCATGAAGTAGCTTGGTCAACTCTAGCACTTTCTTCTCACTTGCATAACACCGAGCTTCAAAGGTATCCCTTTCTTCTTTAGTTGAATCCAAGATCTCTTCAAGTCTTCAAAATCGGTAGGCATGTTAGGATGGAGAAAGATAGGGTACGCCACCTATAGCAACAGTTCCATAATCACGGTAAACAAGCGAATGGCATCATGAGGTTTTGAGCTCGAGCTCGCACCCATTTGAGGTAAGGTTCCCAAGGAGGGTTCGTGTCCCAAAGTCTTGGTATCGCTTCTTTACCATGCCCCTGCGTGTATGAACCTTCGCTTGTAGTTGGAGATCGTGATTGTAGTCGAACACAATGTCTTGGAGAAGCATATCATGCGGACCATCTCTTCGAGCAAAACCGAATCGACGTAAAGCTAGAGAAGGGTTGTAAGTAATACCTCCCTATACCAAGGAGTGGTACATTAGGAATTCTCCACAACGCTAATGAAGGTGAAGTCCTTTTCGAGAGAAAAGACTCCAATAGATATCCGAATGAGAGAGTGACATTAACCTTTGAGACCATTTCATCCTTTGTTCGTTCTTCAAAACTGATGGAGGAAGGTGCGAAATAAACCACCTTGATAGTAACGGTATGCAACACATGAGAGTGCCTTGTCTCTTAGTAGTACGAGTATGGAGAGAATGTAGGATGTCTCCAAGTAAAGTAGGCACTGGATTGCGAGTAAGAAACAACTTGATGGCGTTGACATCTATGAATTGATCCGAGTTAGGGAATAGAACCAAACCATAAATTAGCAAGGCCACAATGTTTTCAAATGCATGGAAACTCATAACTTTGAGGAATTCTCGAGCTTTCTTAATTAGGAACTTAGAAAGCAAACCCTTAACTCCGCTTCTAGTTTCCCAATTGGCTTCAATGTCTGAGCGCTTAAGATGTAAAGCTGATGCGATGTCTTCGTACTTAGGAACCTTTTCCAAACCGGTGAATGGCATTTGGTCAAGAATAGGTATCCCAAGTAGCTTAGAGAACTCTTCCAAGGTAGGAACCAACTGATAATCGGGAAATGTAAAGCAATGGTGCTTCGGATCAAAGAACTGGAATAGGACATGCATCATATCTTCTTCAAAACTGGAGATAACCAAATCAAGTAGATAACCATGTCTTTTGATGAACTGAGCATGGTCGGGAATTTCTGAAACCAATTCTTTGAGCTGAGAAGGTATACCCATGAAGTTGATTCGGATAGTCTTTCTAGAAGCCATAACACCTACAAAACAGAGCAAAGATAAATCCCTAGGTCCTTGAAATGGTTAGATATGATATGCAATGCAGATGATGTCATGATGTCATGTTTAGCACACACAAACAATTCACACAATGAGCCTAGGTTCAAGGCTTGCATGAGGTCTAGGTGATTACCCTACCAAAAGTTTGAGTTGGTTCATCCTGTCCTATAATAGTAACCGGGTTCTAGGAATCTCACATCATTGATCTTTCTCGTAGGCGCTTATTTCAATGCGACTACCAAGTGGTCGATCGAAAATGTCCCAAAAGTCTGATCTCAATGAGCGTAGCATCGAGTATCAACCAACCTCGGTCTACACCAAAGTCGGCCATCTCACTACCTTCTAATGGCCAAGATGGGTCAATTAGGGTTCTAAAAGTTTAGTTAGCTGATGACACCACGCGAAGCCAAATACTATCCTCAACTTGGAAATGAGGAGCATCGACAACCAAAGTGTCACGCTAACGTAGCCATCATATTGACCGCTTAGTTATCGCCTAGCGGTCGCAATGATCTAATGCCACTTACCTAAAAGGAAACCCGAATCCGTAGGATCCCCACAAATATAATACCCAAGCAACCCTTAAAGATAAAGCAAGCAAGTCAAACAGAAAGCAATAAAGGTGAGCTATAAACTTAAGGCATTCTCTCTTTAGGGTGTTTCCCAGCAGAGTCGCCAGCTCTAATACTGAACCGACTTTTGTGTTTTTGTATCGCAAATGTGCGGATAGCAAGAGTCGCCACCGACTTTTATTTTTATCCAATTAAGGGAAGGTAAAAGTACGAAAAAGACCTTCGTTAGATTCTCGAAGGGAGAAGGTTATGAAAAGGGAAGGTATTAGCACCTTTCCATCCGTAGTTATCTACGGCTCTTAGTTGCTTTATAGATCACCTTTGAAAATGTGCTTTTCGTGTGTTTGAAAAATGTTTTTCCGAAAAGGTATTTCACTTTGACTTTGTAATGATTCATGTAGGAATGTATACAAAGTGTTTGGAAATGTTTCGCTTTGAAAAGAGTTTGAACTTTGAAAAAAGTGTGAGGTGTGAAAAGTATTTTGATAGAGCAAGCAATTAAAAGTCTTATTACCTACTCGTAATTGGTCGTTTTTCAGATTATTTTACTTTCCTTTAGAATAGCGCTATCCATACCATTAGTTGGTAGGTAACTCCATTCTGGATGTAAGAGGGACATTCGGGGACATCGGATGGTCATAGAAGGCAACTTGTAGGAAGTATCCTAGCACATTCAAGGACTATCATCATTTTTCGAGGCGACAATCGAGGGTCAAGATCATGTATTCGAGGCTTACATCGTGGGTCGATGATCTTTGTATCGGGACTATGATGATTTGTTTTGAAGGCAACGGTGCTAGGATACCTCTACGCTCGAGGACATGACCATTGTTTGAATCGAAAGGCAACGAGAGAATTACCTTAAGGGTGCATGTGTGAAAGAGTGTGTTGATTTTATATGTTTATCTTGAAAATTAGTGGGCTAAGTTGATTTTATCTTGCCATACACGCCTAGTTACTAGCAATTGATAGGGTGCATAAATTAAAATGCGGAATGTAAAGATGCGGAAAGATAAAAGGTCCTACGCTATTACATGGCTTTGGGGCAGATACATAATCAGAAAATGCGGAAAATAAAAGCCTAAATTAAAGCTATTACATCCCATGAGCAATTACAATATTGAAAAAATAAAATGATAAAAGGAAAACGTCCGAATCGGAATAACCTGTGAAAGAATAAGAAAATCGAGAAATATGATGAAATCGAAATAAGAGAAAATGTTAGAAAAAATGCAATTTTTAATATGAGAAAATTATGACATGCTGGAAATAACATAAATATGCTAAAATAATTTTTTGGGATTTTTTGGAAAAGATTTAATAATTAAAATGCAATTAAATGTGATTAAAATGCAAAATTATGAATAAAATAAATATGCATGCAAAATACATTTTTAATTTTATAAATTAAATAAACATTTTATAAAAATACTGTGAAAAGAAAAATATTTTTGATGATTTTAAATGCGAAATAAAATATAGAAAAGAAATTAAAATGAATGAAAAATATTAAAATATGAAAATATGAAAATATATGAGTTTTGAAAAAGAAAACCAAGGTTGGTCCGGACGGATTCGAACCGGGACATGAAGTCAAACCTTGAGATCCAACGCTGACCACTACGCCATGTGTACATCCGTGTTTGAAAAGAGATTGAGTGGATTTTCACGCGCCGCCTCCGACTTGCTTCTTACCACTGGAGACTTCGTCTTCTTCGTTTTGAATATTTGAAGTTAAGCCGCCATTGCGTCGCTATGTCCTCGCTAATTCAAAAATCAAGCAAACATAATATAAATAAGTTCCAAGGCCATGGTTCGATTCGTAACATTATTCGAATTCACGGTGCTAGTCTCATGGTCTAATTTTCGTGTTTTAGGAAGCCCCAATTGAAACCGAAAACCTAACAATGGCAATATGAGTTCTAGGCCATGGAAACTCAATCAAATAACCTGATCGCTTGCAATCTTCCTACTAATCACAAAACAACAACCAAATATGTTAAAATGCATGAAAAATGTAAATCGAATTTGAAAAGTGTGAGCAAACCGATTTCAATTTCTTGTTTCGGATGGTTTGAATGAAATAAGTATCCGAATCACTCCGAGGTATCTAGGAATGCAATGGAAGCCTCAAAATGCTTGAGAATGATGGAAATAGGATTGCCAATTGCTTCAAGAACACGATTTTGTCACTTTGAGAATAGGGTTTCGAGCCAATTTTTCCGTCTCCTTATGATTGTTATGCATTAGGTATATATCTTTGGATGGATTTGGGATTGAATTTGGTAAGAATTGATCAATATTCAATGGAAATCAATTTTGATATTTTCATGAAATCAAATTTTCAAACTTTGGTCCAATTTCAATCCAATCTTGCCAAATTTGATCTAATTTCGAAATTGCTGGCATTTATGGGTTGATTGGATCACAAGAAAGCAATAAAAATCAATCTTCCAATCAATTTTGATTTTATAATTTATTTTAAGATTTAATTTGCATTTAAATGAATAAATTACAAATTAAATAGAAAAATAAATCAAAAATTCGTGGCATTGGGCTTAGACATTCCTAATTGCATGAGGAACAAGTTAGGATGAAGAAAAGTAGGCCCATTTGCAAAAGATTTGATTTTTGAAGTATCTCTTTGTGCATTCTTTCAAAATTTCCCAACTTGTGAATGGTGTATCTTGCTCAATTTTCCACATTTTTTAGAGTTCTTGGACTTTTTGGAAAGCTCTAAGAGTCCTCTAAACAATGTCTTTAGTCTCATCTCAATTAGAGTTACCATGCTCAATATATCCTTAAAACAAAAAGTTGACTTTTGTTGACTTTGAAAAGGACTCAGTAATGTTTCGAGCCATACCTCTCAAATGAAGCATTTTTGGACATTCTTGTGAGACATGAAGTTGTAGAGAATTGAATTTCCTTCAAAACAAGAGGTGGTGGAAAAATTTGAGAAAGTATGAGAAAGTTATGATCACCAAAGTTGTTGACTTTTCACCTAAAACCCTAATTTAGAAAGTTTGACTTTTGAGCAAATCTTGAGTTTTCTTGATGAATCATGATCAACCCTTGATCAAATGATGAATGTAACTTCAAAATGAGGATGTTGACCAAAATCGAAGTTTTGATCAGATGTTGACCACAGCTTGACTTTTGACCAATAACCGATTTTCAACCATCCGAGCAATCGTCTCGAGGAAACTTGACTTGTGAAGCTTGAAACTTGACATGGAGAATCTTTGAAGCATATGAGGAAGCATGAAAACCATTGGAGGAGTTAGAAGTCCATCTGGATCGAGAAATGCCAAACCCTAGTTTGGGTTGATTGTCAGAGAGAGTTTGTCGATCAACTCGAGGAATCCTTGAGCATGGATGTATGGAATGTCTTGAGAAGATGGAGGGCAAATTTTGGGGTATGACAGCTGCCTGCTCAATCTTCTTGTATCGAAGGGTTAGATTGGCATGCTTTGCCTTTCGTGACCTGGAGGTAGAAGATGATTGAACACTCGAGTACACAAAATTTGCACTGGGTCGATGATGCGGGAATGGGCTTATAGATGCCATTTGGAGAAGTTAGAGACTTCGCTGGGGGATGAGTCGTACGCTAGACTCGAGATTGTTGATAGGATAGGAGACTGTCGGAGATGGGCTTAAGATGCCATCTGAAAGATCGATTCTGGGAGTGAACCGTACGTTAGGTTCTGTAGATGCTTCTGGAAAGAGCAAGGAGATGGGCTTATAGATGCCATCCGGAGGGAGTCATATGTTAGACTTCGTACTCATCTTGGAATGAGGTTATTGATTTGTATTGATTTTTAATCAAATATGCAGCATTCTGAAAGTGGAGAAATGTTGACAAGTAGTCGGAGATGGGCTTAAGATGCCATCCAAGGCAACCGAGTCGTACGCAAGACTCTGTAGTTGCTGTTGATAGTAAGAGAGAGAGTCAGAATAGATCTTCGTGCTGATTACTCTGAAGGGATAGTAGTTGATTTAAATGTGGATACTTCGTCAGTGCATCGGTGTTGATCCACCGCTCTATCGGAGGATAACTTGTGATCGCTCGGATAAGGTTTCCGTCCGCTTCGGTATTAATCCCGGATCTCTGTCGGAGGACAACGAGGTTGGTCGCTCGAGATTTTCCCGTCTCGATTCGGGTATTAATCCTGGACTCATTCGCCGCGACTTTCACCGCTTTGAGAAAACAAGAGAAACTTTGATAGAATATTGTTAGTCTTATGCAAAGTATGATGCATGATAATGCGTATGAATGATATATGCATGAACTATGAATAATGAATAATGTATGCATGATAGATGTTGTGGTATTTCAAAACATATCCATCTTGAAGAAGATGAGGATGTTCTGCTTAATAATGAAGTGGGCGAAGACCCTGCTTGGGGAAGAAGAAGGATGATAACTTTGATTCCTCCGGTGTACTATCTGACCAAGTCTTGAGTCTAGACATTGCTGTAGATGGTAGAGGTCGAGGAATGTGCCGCCGAAAATCTTGTTCGAGACCTCCGGGAGAATTTAGAGACACTCGTGGGGAATCTAGTGTGTAGATCCTGCCGTGGAAAAGTGAAGAGGCGCTCTACTGGGGATTTTAAGTGTAAACCCTGTCGGAGAGCGTTTGATGGCTACTGGTTGTAATCTCTGGCTGAGGTATAAGAGGTGTAGGTTTCCTCCGGTGCACTATCTGACCAAGTTCAAAATCTGGATACTACTGCTGCCGGGGAAAAGGGAATTGCTGAGAGATATTTGCTGGAGATGGATATCTCTGCTGGGGATGAAGTGTTACTGCTTGGAGACTGATGTAACACGATTCTAGTAGAGTGGAAATATTGCTCGTGTCCTGGCATATACTCCGCTGGGGGGAGGTTTGTGGCGAGTGACACCTGAGATTAGTGTCTCGGGAATGCTCGGGGACCTTTGTCGTCATCTCAACCTCAAACCGCAGAAGTATTTTTGCATGTTCACTTTTCGTACGCTTATGTAACAAGTTTTTATTGTCGGATGCCTATAATCATTCAAAAATGTGCCTGACTTTACGCAAACAACAACAAATAGAAATTGTGAAGAGAAAGAATTCATATTCATTTGAAAGGTGGCGTATGGCTAAGTAATTTATACAAGAGAAAGGTAAAAGGCTACGCGGAAACAATCTCGTTAAGTTCCAACCATGCTAGTACTCATATATTTCAACTATCTCATCTCCTTGTCAAGAGAAAGTGATTGAATTGATCTTCGCCATTTGAATCTTGAATGATAGTAGTCCAAAGTAGGTGATCCGAAGAGACATAGTCGACGCTTAACATCCCTAACTTTTGCCTAGACCGCCTTTTCGGTTTTCACCTACCGATACCTTTTTGCCCAAGCCGCTTTTCGTGTTTTCGACTTGCGGTGTACATGTTTTGTATATATCCTTAACTTTTGCCCGAACCCTTTGGTTCGCCAGATGCCCTTATTTTTGCCTAGGTTCGTCGACCTAGCGGTCTCTTTATCGTAGTATTTTTGACTATGTCGTTCAGGGTGTGGGAAGTCTTCACCATCCATGGTGCTAAGTATCATAGCTCGCCGGAAAATACCGCCTTGACTACAAATGGTCCCTCATAGGTGGGAGTCCACTTGCCCCTGGATCACCTTGTGGAAGGATGATGCGCTTGACTACTAGATCACCGACTTGGTAGACTTGCTTGACCTTCTTGTTAAATGCTCCGATCATTCGCTCGACAACTGTCCATGGGATGGACGCTAGTCGCTTCTCATCGATCAAGTTAATCGGTCAAGGCGAGTCTCGACCCAATCTTCGCTTAACTCGGCCCGGAGGACTCGTCGAGGGTATCGAACCTCAATTGGTAGGACCGCCCATACCGTATACAAGAGAGAAGGGTTGCCCTCAGATGTTCGATCAGAAGCGATAACCATGAAGAGCAAATGGTAACATCTCATGCCAATCTTTGTAAGTCACCGCTATCTTCGATAATCTTTTAATGTTCTTGTTGGCGGCTTCCATCGCGCCATTCATCTTAGGCCGATAAGGAGAAGAGTTGTGATGCTTGATCTTGAATCGTGCGAGTTCGCGATCATTTTGTTGTTGAGATTAGAGCCGTTATCCGTGATAATCCTTTCGGAGTGCCATACCGATGATAAGATTATGCTTGATGAATCGAGCCACGACATTCTTGGTAACAGATGAACGAGGTCGCTTCACCCACTTGGTGAAATAGTCAATTGCCACAAGGATGAAACGATGTCCGCTGGTCGTGGGCTTGATTTCTCCAATCATGTCAATGCCCCACATTGCAAAAGGCCAAGGAGTGTTAGAACATTCAAAGGTACGGAGGTACGTACTTTGTCGCATAACCGCATTTGTGACAAGATCGAGCGATCGGTGACAATCGCCTTCCATGGTGGACCAATAGTAACCTGCTCTCAAAATCTTCTTAGCCATTGTATGCCACCGGAGGGTACCAAATGCGCCTTCGTAACTCTTCCATGATGCGTATTTCGCTCGTCTACACAATGAGTAAGCACAAATCGTGATTGCGCTTGTACAAGATGCCGCTTGAGGAAGAATTTGATGCAAACCTTCTCATGAATTTCTTATCATTGATGATGCCCTGGGATATGCCCGAGTCTCAAGATACCTCTTCACGTCGTAGTACCAAGGTTTCTCTTCTCGTATCCAATTCATAACAATATGCTGGTTCGTCAAACCTCTCAATGATGATCCGGGGAGCCTCGTTGTCCCACCTAACCTTGAACATAGACGACATAGTAGCCAATGCGCACCGCCAACCGATTCTTCTCGTGGAATGTGGTCAAAAGTAATCTTCAAGTAGGAGATCAAACTTAGAACATGCTTCGACACGGATGAGATTCGGATGCTTCGATCCCACTCGCCTTAATCACCGATCACAAAGCTAAATCTCCATATACTTGCAAGAACTTGATTCTTAAATCAATATGCTTTGATACCCATGATGCACGCTCAGATTCGCCATGTTGTTGGCACAATCAAACATAATCGGTGAAAGGCGATGTCCGCCTAGGGATGTAATGATGGCGCCAATGCCATTGCCAAGTGCATTTGAGGCTCCATCAAAGACCATGGTCCATCGGGATCCTTGCTCAGGTCCTTCGTCTGGGCCTGGTTTTTCACAATCAGTAACTAGTAAAACATCTTCGTCTGGAAATTCGAACTGCATAGACTGATAGTCATCTACGGCTTGATGAGCCAAATGATCGGCTACTATACTTCCCTTGATCGCTTTCTGAGAAGTGTACTGGATGTCATATTCGGTCAAGATCATTTGCCATCTTGCTATTCTTCCGGAGAGAGCTGGTTTCTCAAATATGTATTTTATTGGATCCATCTTGGAAATCAACAAGGTAGTGTGGGTCAACATATACTGTCTTAGTCGGCGAGCAGCCCATGCCAAAGCGTTGCAAGTTTTCTCGAGCTGCGAGTATCTTGTTTCACAGTCGGTAAACTTTTTGCTAAGGTAGTATATTGCGTGCTCTTTTCGACTGACTCGCCATGTTGCCCCAACACACACCCCATCGAGCTCTAATATGCCAAGTACATGATAAGAGGTCTTCCTTCGGTAGGCGGCATCAGGATAGGAGGATTTTGTAGGTACTCCTTGATTTTGTCAAAAGCGATCTGGAAATCGTCGTTCCATTCCACTACTTGATCTTTCTTTAGTAACTTAAAGATTGGCTCACAAGTAGCAGTTAGATGTGCAATGAATCTGGCAATGTAATTCAAACGGCCTAAGAAACCTCTGATTTCCTTCTCGGTGGGAGCTGGCATCTCTTGTATGGCTTTAACCTTGGCTGGATCAACTTCAATACCTTTTCCACTGACAACAAACCCTAGGAGTTTACCGGATCTGACTCCAAAAGTGCACTTGTTGGGGTTAAGCCTCTGTATTTCTTCAATCATCAAATAGTTTCGCAAATGATCAAGATGTTCTTCCTCCGTCTGCGGATCGAGCTATCATGTCGCCAACATAGACCTCTATCTCGTGATGGATCATGTCATGAAATAATGTTACCATAGTGGCGCTGCTGCTTCATCCGAACGGCATAACCTTGTAATGTAGTACCCCACCGTGTAACAAAAGTAGTCTTCCATGTCTTCGGAGCCATTTTGATCCGATTGTAACCGGGAAACCATCCATGAAGGAGAAAACTTTATGTCGAACGGTGTTGTCAACCGTAACATCAATATGAGGAAGTGGAAAATCGTCTTTCGGACTTGCTTTGTTCAGATCTGTAATCACACACATACGTATTTTGCCATCCTTCTTAGGTACGGGTACCACATTCGCAACCCATGCGGATAAGAAGTAACAATAGAAACCCGCGTTGAATCGCTTCATAACTTCTTTGATTTTCTCGGACATCTCGTGACGCATGCGACGAACCCTCTGTTTCACCGAGAAAACCTTCTTTGGTTGGTAACCGTGCACCACAATATTAATGTCAACCTGGCATGTCTTCGTATGACCAAGCAAAAACCTCAACGTAGTCTCGTAGCATCCGAACCAACCTTTCTTTAACACTTTCAAGACCCGCTCCTATCTTGATCTCTTTTTCTTCTTCGCAACACCCAAATTCACAACCTCAACTTGCTCTTCGTGGTGGTCAGATAACTCGATCTTCTTGTCTGTACCGACAAGTTCTCCGGCACTTCACAATCTTCCTCACTTTCATCTTCGGCTTGGTAGATCGGATTATCGAAGTCATATTTAGCACTAGCACAGCTGTTATTAACGAGATTCGGAGTGATTCTGCAGTGTATCACGTGGGTGTGTGTAAGAAACACATAGCCTTTTGAAGGGGTGATAAAGGTAAAAGAAAGAAAACACAATTGAATGCAAAAGTCCAACGAATTTATTGAATGAAAATACGCGACAAATAATAACCCTCGCAAACGAGCCATGATGCCCCGGGCAAGGCACTAGGCTTTAGAGTTTATTGTTCAAAGCATAACGAAAATACGAAAAGCAAACAAAACAAAAATAATTACTCCTGACTAAAGGAGATTGGTATGATGTCTTCTGCCTTCCAATTCTTGAGCCCATGATCCGGAGTTGAAAGATCCACTTGCCGTTGTCGGGTCGGTCGTCGTCTTCTATAGCATGGATTCCACTGGCCGATGCGGAAAGGAAGTTGGCAGACGCTCGCGTATCATCTTCCGACCTTGATGGTGAAGCCTAAACCACCTTGTCAAACTTGAAAGGAAGATCGAAGTCGACCCCAAATAGCACTACCATCCTCTTCAAAGCAGATTGAGCATCATTCGGAGGCCATCCTAGGCGGTGCTTGTGTAACCTCGGGAGTAGGAGAATCAGTGCATGACTGGGATAGTTTCAAAAGCTTGACAGGAGTTTCAAGGAATTCACCTTCCATCTCGAGGTATCGGAATGATTGAGATGATCGACCATGTACTCCTCCTCACCACACTGTAACAACCTTCCCTTTCACCGGTACTTCAATTTCGATGCAAGGTAGAGGTAGTACCGCCCCATGTATCCAAGGGCGTCCAAGTAGGTAAGAGTAAGTCGGACGGATGTCCATCACAAAGAAAGTGGAGTCAAAAGTCGGGAACCGACTTTAACAGTGAGTGAGCTCTCCAATCACGCTCTCTTAGAACCATCAAAAGCTCTCACAATTATATCAGGGTCTCGAACCAACCCTTCGATATCAAGTCGATCAAAAGCAGTCTTCGGTAGGATGTTCAGAGCAGAACCGGTATCCACCAACACATGAGATAATGTAGTGCCCTTGCATTCAACAGATGTGCAAGGCTTTGTTATGCTTCTTTCCGGGGAGTTAGATCCGCATCGTAAAAGCCTAAGTTGTTGGGGCCAGTAGCAATACAAACTCGAAGCGGTCGAGTAGTGTCTTGCGGCACATGAGCATTCTTGAAACTTCACCAAGGCGTTAGCATGAGCCTCGAGCACAAGAGCAGAGCAAGCATGGAGATCTTGACTGAGTCTGTCCCAACTGCTCCACAACATTGTAGTCACTCTTCTTGATAATCTTGAATTTCCTCCATTTCTCGTTTGGAGGTGTCCTCGAATTCCTTTGGTACTTTGGGGATGAGTCAGGTTCTTTCCCTCTAGGGAAATTGGTTGAGTAGCTGGAATGCGAGTGAGTCGCGGTGTCTTTGGAGGAGAGATTTGGGAGAAAACCCTTCCGGTTCGTCACCTTCGATCCGCGATGTTGTCAATGTTAGGAATTGAAGCTTCAATTGTAAGGTCCTCAATGGTCGAGGGTCTTGCTTGACTCCATGATAGTAAACATCTGCTCCATAATTCCAAGGGATAGCCTTGTCAGAGGAATATGGAACCGGTCCGAGAAGTGATGATGAGAGGTGCCACTCTAGGCACAGGATCAGCAGAGGAAATCCTTATGGTGTTAACATCAGATAGTCTTCGGAAGTCGTCACCCCATCCGGTCACTTTAACATCTTCAATAGGTATCTTGTAACTCTCGGGAGCAAGATACTTCACCATGTAATCATACTTTCCACTTGGCTGCCCCAAGGTATCCCATGTATGGTTCGGGCCATTCACATCTTCGATCTTCAATTTAGACATGTCTTCACACTTCCGCACGTGGTTTCGTGAATAGTATCTCACGGTTGTCCATCATGCATCGAACACGCCTTCTCAACCAAGCACAACCATCAGTATGGGCACCAACGACAATTCTCTGGACATCCTGATTGACACCGCTTCAAAGAATTCCTTCTTAATACCATCGAGGAATGGTCGAGTCATCTATATTGAAGACATAAGTATCACACCCACAGATTGGAACTCTTATCATGGTTAGGCATAGGAGCGTTGATCACATTCGAGTCTCAACGGGAGGATCAAACTCAATCTAGCTTCAATCATATCCCGAATCTTGTTCTTCGAGCCCAACAATCATCGCGACTATGCCGGGCTATTGGAATGGTAAGCACACTTAGCATTAGGGTTGTATCTCGTAGAGGAAGTGTTGACATTCGAGGAGGATCCTCAAAGTAATCACGGCTTTCAACATGTGTTGCAAGGCTCATGACAAAGGCATGTTGATCTTCGAATCTCGCGCGGCTCGCTACGCGCTGTCTCACGAGGTTGTGCCGATGTAGGATGGAGATCACAACCCCCACAGATTGAGCGGGTCGGTCTTGGCTCGGCTTTTCGACCATACACATTGGTTTCTTTCTTACCACCAAAAGATTTCTTTGCAAAGATTGATGATGACTCTACCGAATCTTTCCGCTCTTGATACCTTCAATTCGCCGTCATTAATATCACGGTGAAACCGGTCAAGAGTTTCCAATCGATGATTAAAGAATGGGCCTGCGTTGTTCCCATAAACATATCAACCAACCCTATTGGACAAGGGTGGTTGAACTCACCGCTAGATCTCTCCATTTTCGAGCATACCCTTGAAATTCTCGTCACGACCCATAGACATGCTTTGTAGTTGCATGCGAGTGGGTGTCAATTCAAGATTGTACTCATATCGCCTATAGAAAGCATCACCAAATCACCCAAGTACGGATACGGTCATTCTCTAACGATAATACCACTCCAACCGAGTTCCGACAAACTCTCTTGAAAATAGTGCATCCACAACTTTCTCATCATGTGGGGTTGATCTTCGAACATAGGACTTCAAATGCACGGACAGAAATGCCATCATACTTGGCAAAAGTAGGAACTTTGAACTTAGGAGGAATCACAACACCAGGAACAAGACTCAGATCATCAAAATTCAGCCCGAACATTTTCGATTCTCCACAAGATTCGACGGTCTTCAAGTTGCTTGTACTTGTCATCTTCATTAGAGTATTGGCTATGATCGTATTGATCGCTCTCCCTCTCAGCTCACGCCGCTGCCTTCGCCATCACCCTTGGTACTCCCTGCTCTGACACCGTCTTCGAGAGTTCAACTGACCGACCACTTTAGGACCACCTTGTAGCGCCCGCCCATGTCGAGTAGACCCACAACCTTCTTCTTTCTCGTTGATGAGCTTCTTCGATCTTCTTGGCCTTGGACCAAGCTAGTGAACATCTCAATAAACCGAGCATTCGAACCGAGATCTTTGATCTGTTCGAGAGCCATTTCGCTAAAATAAATAGCGAGAAAATGAGAAAACCAATCTCCAATGTACCGTGATGCAATGTTATGCCATGCTATGCAATGTTTATGCGAATGCAATGCAATGTTTTCAAGGACCTCTAGGATTTAAATTTGTTAAACAAGCAATGAACAAACAAATATTAGTTCTCTTTTCATTTTTTCTTTTTAAGCACAAAAGATAGTTCAAAACAATAAAAGAAAACATAAATCATAAGGCTTCTAGGTCTCCCATGGGCGCTTCCTCTGGTGCCGAGGTAGGCGTTGATGTTGCGCTCTTCATGAAGTAGCTTGGTCAACTCTAGCACTTTCTTCTCACTTGCATAACACCGAGCTTCAAAGGTATCCCTTTCTTCTTTAGTTGAATCCAAGATCTCTTCAAGTCTTCAAAATCGGTAGGCATGTTAGGATGGAGAACAGTATAGGGTACGTCACCTATAGCAACAGGTTCCATAATCACGGGTAGAACAGGCGCGAATGGCATCATGAGGTTTTGAGCTCGAGCTCGCACCCATTTGAGGTAAGGTTCCCAAGGGGTTTCGTGTCCCAAAGTCTTGTATCGCTTCTTTACCATGCCCCAAGCGTATGAACCTTCGTCGGTAGTTCGAGATCGTGATTGTAGTCGAACACAATGTCTTGGAGAAGCATATCATGCGGACCATCTCTTCGAGCAAAACCGAACTGACGTAGAGCTAGAGAAGGGTTGTAAGTAATACCTCCCCTTATACCAAGGAGTGGTACATTAGGGAATTCTCCACAACGCTCAATGAAGGTGAAGTCCTTTTGAGAGAAAAGACTCCAATGGATATCTGAATGAGAGAGTGACATTAACCTTTGAGACCATTTCATCCTTTGTTCGCTCTTCAAATCGATGGAGGAAGGTGCGAAATAAACCACCTTGATAGTAACGGTATGCAACATGAGAGTGCCTTGTCTCTTAGTAGTACGAGTATGGAGAGAATGTAGGATGTCTCCAAGTAAAGTAGGTAATCGGATTGCAGTAAGAAACAACTTGATGGCGTTGACATCTATGAATTGATCCGAGTTAGGAATAGAACCAAACCATAAATTAGCAAGGCCACAATGTTTTCAAATGCATGGAAACTCATAACTTTGAGGAATTCTCGAGCTTTCTTAATTAGGAACTTAGAAAGCAAACCCTTAACTCCGCTTCTAGTTTCCCAATTGGCTTCAATGTCCGAGCGCTTAAGATGTAAAGTCGATGCGATGTCTTCGACTTAGGAACCTTTTCCAAACCGGTGAATGGCATTTGGTCAAGAATAGGTATCCCAAGTAGCTTAGAGAACTCTTCCAAGGTAGGAACCAACTGATAATCGGGAAATGTAAAGCAATGGTGCTTCGGATCAAAGAACTGGAATAGACATGCATCATATCTTCTTCAAAATCGAGATAACCAAATCAAGTAGATAACCATGTCTTTGATGAACTGAGCATGGTCGGGAATTTCTGAAACCAATTCTTTGAGCTGAGAAGGTATACCCATGAAGTTGATTCGGATAGTCTTTCTAGAAGCCATAACACCTACAAAACAGAGCAAAGATAAATCCCTAGGTCCTTGAAATGGTTAGATATGATATGCAATGCAGATGATGTCATGATGTCATGTTTAGCACACACAAACAATTCACACAATGAGCCTAGGTTCAAGGCTTGCATGAGGTCTAGGTGATTACCCTACCAAAAGTTTGAGTTGGTTCATCCTGTCCTATAATAGTAACCGGGTTCTAGGAATCTCACATCATTGATCTTTCTCGTAGGCGCTTATTTCAATACGACTACCAAGTGGTCGACCGAAAATGTCCCAAAAGTCTGATCTCAATGAGCGTAGCATCGAGTATCAACCAACCTCGGTCTACACCAAAGTCGGCCATCTCACTACCTTCTAATGGCCAAGATGGGTCAATTAGGGTTCTAAAAGTTTAGTTAGCGCTTGATGACACCACGCAGAAGCCAAATACTATCCTCAACTTGGAAATGAGGAGCATCGGGACAACCAAAGTGTCACGCTAACGTAGCCATCATATTGACCGTTTAGTTATACGTCTAGCGGTCGCAATGATCTAATGCCACTTACCTAAAAGGAAACCCGGATCCGGGTGTAGGATCCCCCACAAATATAATACCCAAGCAACCCTTAAAGATAAAGCAAGCAAGTCAAACAGAAAGCAATAAAGGTGAGCTATAAATCCTTAAGGCATTCTCTCTTTAGGGTGTTTCCCCAGCAGAGTCGCCAGTTCTGTAATACGGTGAACTGACTTTTTGTGTTTTTTGTATCGCAAATGTGCGGATAGCAAGAGTCGCCACCGACTTTTATTTTTATCCAATTAAGGGAAGGTAAAAGTACAGAAAAAGACCTTCGTTAGATTCTGAGTAAGGAGAAGGTTATGAAAAGGGAAGGTATTAGCACCCCTTTCCATCCGTAGTTATCTACGGGCTCTTAGTTGCTTTATAGATCACCTTTGAAAATGTGCTTTCTGTGTGTTTGAAAAATGTTTTTCTGAAAAGGTATTTCACTTTGACTTTGTAATGATTCATGTAGGAATGTATACAAAGTGTTTGGAAATGTTTCGTTTTGAAAAGAGTTTGAACTTTGAAAAAAAGTGTGAGGTGTGAAAAGTATTTTGATAGAGCAAGCAACTAAAAGTCTTATTACCTACTCAGAATTGGTCGTTTTTTCGTATTGTTTTACTTTCCTTTAGAATAGCGCTATCCATACCATTAGTTGGTAGGTAACTCCATTTGTTGGATGTAAGAGGGACATTCGAAGGGACATCGGATGGTCATAGAAGGCAACTTGTAGGAAGTATCCTAGCACATTCAAGGACTATCATCATTTTCGAGGCGACAATCGAGGGTCAAGATCATGTATTCGTAGGCGACATCGTGGGTCGATGATCTTTGTATCGAAGGGACTATGATGATTTGTTTTGAAGGCAACGGTGCTAGGATACCTCTACGTTCGAGGGACATGACCATTGTTTGAATCGAAAGGCAACGAGAGAGAATTACCTTAAGCATGTGTGAAAGAGTGTGTTGATTTCGATATGTTTATCTTGAAAATTAGTGGGCTAAGTTGATTTTATCTTGCCATACACGCCTAGTTACTAGCAATTGATAGGGTGCATAAATTAAAATGCGGAATGTAAAGATGCGGAAAGATAAAAGGTCCTACGCTATTACATGGCTTTGGGGCAGATACATAATCAGAAAATGTGGAAAATAAAAGCCTAAATTAAAGCTATTACATCCCATGAGCAATTACAATATTGAAAAAATAAAATGATAAAAGGAAAACGTCCGAATCGGAATAACTGTGAAAGAATAAGAAAATCGAGAAATATGATGAAATCGAAATAAGAGAAAATGTTAGAAAAAATGCAATTTTTAATATGAGAAAATTATGACATGCTGGAAATAACATAAATATGCTAAAATAATTTTTTGGGATTTTTTGGAAAAGATTTAATAATTAAAATGCAATTAAATGTGATTAAAATGCAAAATTATGAATAAAAATAAATATGCATGCAAAAATACATTTTTTAATTTTATAAATTAAATAAACATTTTATGAAAATACTGTGAAAAGAAAAATATTTTTTGATGATTTTTAAATGCAGAAATAAAATATAGAAAAGAAATTAAAATGAATGAAAAATATGAAAATATGAAAATATGAAAATATATGAGTTTTGAAAAGAAAACCAAGGTTGGTCCCGGACGGATTCGAATCGGGACATGAAGTGAAACCTTGAGATCCAACGCTGACCACTACGCCATGTGTACATCCGTGTTTGAAAAGAGATTGAGTGGATTTTCACACGCCGCCTCCCGACTTGCTTTACCGGAGACTTCGCTTCTTCGTTTTGAACATTTGAAGTTAGGCCGGCCATTGCGTCGCTATGTCCTCGCTAATTCAAAAATCAAGCAAACATAATATAAATAAGTTCCAAGGCCATGGTTCGATTCTAACATTATTCAATTCACGGTGCTAGTCTCATGGTCTAATTTTACGTGTTTTAGAAGCCCCAATTCAAACCGAAAACCTAACAATGGCAATATGAGTTCTAGGCCATGGAAACTCAATCAAATAACCCAAATCGCTTGCAATCTTCCTACTAATCACAAAAACAACAACCAAATATGTTAAAAATGCATGAAAAACAGAAATCGAATTTGGAAAAAGTGTGAGCAAACCGATTTCAATTTCTTGTTTCGGATGGTTGGAATGAAATAAGTATCCGAATCACTCCCGAGGTATCTAGGAATGCAATGGAAGCCTCAAAAATGCTTGAGAATGACTGGAAATAGGATTGCCAATTGCTTCAAGAACACGATTTTTTCACTTTGAGAATAGGGTTTCTGAGCCAATTTTTCCGTCTCCTTATGATTGTTATGCATTAGGTATATATGCTGGATGGATTTGGGATTGAATTTGGTAAGAATTGATCAATATTCAATGGAAATCAATTTTGATATTTTCATGGAATCAAATTTTCAAACTTTGGTCCAATTTCAATCCAATCTTGCCAAATTTGATCTAATTTCGAAATTGCTGGCATTTATGGGTTGATTGGATCACAAGAAAGCAATAAAAATCAATCTTCCAATCAATTTTGATTTTATAATTTATTTTAAGATTTAATTTGCATTTAAATGAATAAATTACAAATTAAATAGAAAAATAAATCAAAAATTCGTGGCATTGGGCTTAGACATTCCTAATTGCATGAGGAACAAGTTAGGATGAAGAAAAAGTAGGCCCATTTGCAAAAGATTTGATTTTTTGAAGTATCTCTCTTTGTGCATTCTTTCAAAATTTCCCAACTTGTGAATGGTGTATCTTGCTCAATTTTCCACATTTTTTAGAGTTCTTGGACTTTTTGGAAAGCTCTAAGAGTCCTCTAAACAATGTCTTTAGTCTCATCTCAATTGGAGTTACCATGCTCAATATATCCTTAAAACAAAAGTTGACTTTTGTTGACTTTGAAAAGGACCTGTAATGTTTTGAGCCATACCTCTCAAATGAAGCATTTTTTGGACATTCTTGTGAGACATGAAGTTGTAGAGAATTGAATTTCCTTCAAAACAAGAGTTGGTGGAAAATTTCGAGAAAGTATGAGAAAGTTATGATCAGTCAAAGTTCAGTTGACTTTTCACCTAAAAATCCTAATTTAGAAAGTTTGACTTTTGAGCAAATCTTGAGTTTTCTTGATGAATCATGATCAACCCTTGATCAAATGATGAATTTAACTTCAAAATGAGGATGTTGACCAAAAATCAGAAGTTTTGATCAGATGTTGACCACAGTTGACTTTTTGACCAATACAACTGATTTTCAACCATCTGAGCAACTGTCTGAGGAAACTTGACTTGTGAAGCTTGAAACTTGACATGGAGAATCTTTGAAGCATATGAGGAAGCATGAAAACCATTGGAGGAGTTAGAAGTCCATTTGGATCTGAGAAATGCCAAACCCTAGTTTGGGTTGATTGTCTAGGAGAGAGTTTGTCTGATCAACTCTTGAGGAATCCTTGAGCATGGATGTATGGAATGTCTTGAGAAGATGGAGGGCAAATTTTGGGGTATGACACAAGGGACCATACAAAATGAACTAGCCTTGTTCAAACACATATTCTACCTTGTACACAACCAAAAATTATCCTCCCTAGGATCTCATCCAGAAACTAAGAGGATGCCTGCTCTTATACCAATTGAAATTCTGGTGCAATAGTAGACTCAGATGCCCTATAAGGATGTCGAGACATCTGATCTGACATTAGACAAACAAACAAGGTAGAGTAATACAATAGTGCAGGAAACATAAAGAACACATCAAAATTATTAACCCAGTTCGGTTCAAACCAACCTACATCTGGGGGATACCAAGCCAGGAAGAAGACTTCACTATCAGTAGTATTATTTTATGTAAACAACCTCTGGTTTACATATAAACAACCTTCGGTTTACCTAATCACTATCCAATGAAACCTTTATATTAGAAGACCATCTAAGACAAGAGAACCTCTTCTCACTCCCTAGTGATACCTAACTGTTACAAACTCCTGCAACATTGACAACTTATTTGAAGAACACCTCTTCAAATAACAAAAGCAGTCAAAGACTCTTGACACACATACTTGGAATTGCTTCAAAGTTTCTTCCCAGAACACAACTCAACTCATTGCTTCACAGCTTCTGAGTGAGTATAACCATCCTCTTGTCTACGAGCTTTGAGGTACAATTCAATGACCATCCCACAATCCGGGTGGTTCACACATAACTAGCCCTAATGATTGCATCTTTATATAATTGTCTAGCTTACGAAAACTAGGTTACGAAGTCCTTATTTATAACGTATCACCCAACTGGATTTGGGCCTTCAAACAACAGCATATCAGCTGTAACAAACTGCAGAAACAAACTCTGCATAAAACAAATAGTAGAAAACTTCTGCTACAATCAAGGTCCTCAATCTGATGTTTCTCCTTAGTTTCTGATTGAATCTTCTATACCTCCACATATGCCTTCAATGACACGCCACATATAATGCATAATATTCCCAGAATATTCTGCATAACTTAAAACAAAACTGTAACAACTTTAACAATTCAGTAGCGTGATGTCTGATGTCTAATGTCACGACATCTCTTTCGACATGTTGTTCTAGTGTTGATTTAAATCAACACAACATGTTTAGGCATTCCAATAGGATTTACAAGTTCTTAAATATCCTATTGTACAATACATTATTGCTGATATTTTTTGTTTTTCAAAATTGATGCCAATCCTTAAAAACAAGGAACTTACAATAGTTATTCAAGAATCCAATCAGCTAGAAACTCTAAAACTGGAAGATTTGGTTGGTTCATTGGAAGTGTGTGGGATTAGGATTGTCAAAATGAAATGAGTTCAAGATTAGATACAAGCTTTATATGCTCAATCATGAAAAAAGAATGGTGGTTCCAATAAATTAAAAGACAAGTTCGATAGGACTCAGAGCAAGAAGTCTTGGTTGAATTCCCACAAGAATAAGGTCGATGATAAGGCTTCTAAATCCTCGAAAAGAGGAGGAGGAAACAATCAAAAAGACAAAGAAGATAAAAAAGGTGTGTTGTGCTACAACTATGAAAAGTTGGGTCACTTCGCCAATAATTATTGGTAGAAGAAAGACAAGGGGTTTGAAGGTGGAGAAAAACACAAGAAAATGAGGGTTTGAATTGATTTTTAAAACTTTCTCATTTAGAAATGTTTTGACAAAGTGTTTAGAAATATTTTGTCAAACGATTAGAAAGGTTTTTACAAAAAAAATTAGAAGAGATTTTTAAAACAATTAGAAGTGTTTTTCACAAACGATTATAATTGTTTTCCACAAACAATTATAAGTGCTTTTTTACAAATGATCAGATTAGAAATCAATGGGTTAAAAGAGAAATAATGACAACTTATGTTTATACAAGTTCAGGTTAGACAAGGCTACTCTTGTCCAACCTCCAGGGTGATTTTGCCTTCGACAAGGACTTAATCCACTAATCTCAACAAATTATAAATGCACGGGCTACATGTCGGTGACTAACTAATACAATGATTCCATACTAGTGATCCCTTAGGAATTCTGACCTACATGGTTCCCTAAGAGATATAACTATCATTGAATCCCAAGGTTTCTGACCTACGAACCTGGTCCCTCAAAGGAGATTTCTCTTTACCTTAGACAAGGACTTCAATCAACTTCTCGTTGAAGGGTTGTGTTTACAAAGTTGCTTTTAATAAGTAGATTACTAAGATGTTTAAGTTCAGATTGTTTAACACAATTATGAGCAAGCCTTTGAGGATATAGAATAGGTGGTTTGTAAGGTGACGGAGGGACATATTGTTCTTCTTTTTTACATCCTTTTCATTATTAACTTGGTTCTTTTTCTCCTCTAGTTTATCTTCCTTTCCAGTCTCTTTACCAGGGTTTTGATGCATGGCGGGACTCCTAGTTCTCAGATCGGTAGATCCATCTAGCTTTGTTCCACTTTGGAGTATTATAGCATTGGCATGTCCCTTCGGATTAGGTTGAGGTTGTCCAGGAAATGCTCCAGCTGGGGCAGCAGTAGCTGCCTGCTGTTGAGCCACTTAAGAAATTTGTGTTTCCAACATTTTGTTATGAGTGGCCAAAGCATCAACTTTCTTGGATAGTAGTTTAAGTTTATCACTAGTATGTATATTTTGATTTAGAAAATCCTTGTTCGTTTGAGCTTGGGTAGCTATGAAATGTTCTATCATGATTTCAAGGTTGGATTTCCTAGGGACATTGAGAGCATTTGGAACATTTAGAGTTCCTTTCTGGTATCTTGGCGGTGTAGTAAGAGCTTTTCCAAGTGCATACAATGCATTGTTATTCTTGTACGAAACATTTGGATAGTTCTTCTAACCAGGGTTATAGGTATTACTATAAGGGTTTCCCTGTGCATAGCTCACTTGATTAGTTGGTACTCTTGTCAAGAGCGGATATTCTGGAGCAGCATGTGCATCAAGTCCACATAAATCGCAAGTTGGAGCTACTACATCCACGATGGTTGCGGGAGTCATGGTTAAATTCTCTATCTTTTAGGTAAGATCTTCTACCTTGGAGTTAAATTGGTCCAAACTACTCACTTTATACATACCGACTTTCGTCTGAGGTTTCTCTGTAGTGGTCATATCGCTTCCCCATTGGTAATGGTTTTGAGCCATGCTTTCGATAAGCTGATAGGCTTCTTCATACGGTTTATCCATCAGTGTGCCACCAATAGTAGAGTCTATTGTCAATCTTATGTTGTACAAGAGACCGTTGTAAAAGGTGTGAATGATCAGCCATTTTTGGTTCTGGTTTGGGACTTAGAGTAGGGTTAGATGGTTTAAGAGGAGTATAAAAACTTTTAAAATCTAGGACTCGGCGTCTTACGCCAATTAAATGTTTGATCTCGTCGATTCACGACTCTAATTTTTTGCCTTTTGAGCGAGTACTTGGCATACAATCAACGAGAAATAAAATTTAGTGCTTTAGTATATACTGCATAATAGTAGAGTTACGATATCGACTTAAATAGTCCCCAACAACGGCGCCAAAAACTTGATCGTGAGTTAGTATGTCTATAGAATCTTGAATGCAAGTGCGCAATTGTATCGCGTAACTTTAAAGATTATCGAATCCCAAGGGACTATGAATCGGTCTACCGCTATCTAATATTACTATGTAAAGCTAAGGATAATGATATTAATTAGGTTCGGAGGGAAATTAAAAAGGGAAAAATTTAGTTTGAATTTAATTAATCAGAGATAAACACTAGTATGAAATATGTCTGACTTAGGGGATTTGGTAAGTCTTTGGCACAACTTTAAATATTAAAACTTCTTGTAGTGAGAACAATGAATTTAAAAACCTTTATCTCACACTCTCGTTCTATTGATTCGAGATATATTAATAAACTTAAATGATCACTCTCGCTATTTCATTTAAAATCTAAAAATACTTTTTGAAAATAGATAGGATCCAATTAACTCTAAAGCGCTCTCGTTGTATTTAAAATTAATGTCTCATTCCCACTGTCCAGTTAAAACCTCATATTCTCGTTCTGTTGATTTTAACTTCTATTTGTCCTTTACTCTCGTAACAAAACAGTTTAATATTAATAATGGAAATAGAAACCCAAAAAGTATTTTATAAGAATTATGCCAAATTAATCACCAAATTCCTTCGATTTATGACCTTACATAATGGTATCAAGGAGTTTAGCCGAACATGATATTTAATGTTAACACATAATTGTAGTAAATGAATAATAACATACTCATGCTTATTAAATATAAAATAATTGATACGAATACAAATAAGAAACCTGGAATAAAGTAAAAGAAACTAGAATTAAATACTTCAAGTACAACTTGCTATCCTCCACACTATGTCGGTAGGATTCACTTGCGGGAAGAAATAAATAACTTGAATTGAATTGCAGGAAGAAATAACTTAAACGAATTCTGGAAGTTTTGAATAAAACTAGTGTGCAATAGTCTTCTGGTGTGAAAAACTATTGCTCTGTTCGGTAGGAAAATATATGCCTAAAAACTAAAAACAAAAGCTCTGAATAAAAATCAAATCTGGTGAAAAACTTTGGACCCCTTGGAAATGCCTAACTGCTGTATATTTATAACCCTGTGTAACTTCCGCTTGAGAAAATATAGGAGCAAGTGAGAACCGGTCTCTACGCTCATTGAAACTCAACTACTCCTAAATTGTAGGACATGTGGAAGATTGAGTCAAGGACGTTTTGCTTCGCTGGACGTGGAGAAAATATAGGACTTTTGAAAGTGTGACGAGTGGCACGGAGTGTGTGCCGTGTGGCACACATAATTTCAGCTTGTGCTGAGCGGGACCATGGGTGCCGAGGGGCACACTAATTTTTGCCTTGTGGCGGGAGGTAAGCTTCTGTGACGAGTGGGACGCGTCTGTGATGGATTTTCTTTGTTTTCCTTTATTTCTTAGCAGAATTTCACTCTTTTCTTCACTTCTTCTTCTTTTCACAATGTGAGTTGAAATACCTGAAACAACTAAAATGAAAACATAATACGATATAATTAATGGAAAATGGTAACTTTATTTATGTAAATCGAGCTGAATATGCGATAAAGTTTTGTGTTATCACCTTACTGAAACTGACAGATTTTATAAACTTTAAAAAAATTCGTAACTTTCAAACCATGAATCCGTTTTGGTGCTGTTTGGACCGTTAAAAAGCTAAAAATATTTTCTACAACATGAAATCTATTTTTAAAACAGTGGCCTAATATTTTATGGGAATATTTTGTGATGAAAATGTATGGTGTATGTGTCGTAACGCGAAATATTGCGGTTGAATTTGATTGTCATGATATACATAAAGTATGAATAAATTGTAGGTGTTGTTGTAGTATTGTAATGTTGTTGTTGTCCTGGAATTGGCATGTTGTAGACATTGCATTGCATAAATTTTTATCTCATATCAGAGTCGCATGCATCCTTAATAGCCCGAATTTGGCTTATATTGTTGGCCCGGATTTGGCCGTATGTTGATAGCCTAGATTTGACTTATGTTGCTGCCCATAATATGAATTTTGGAGAAGGCTTATGCCTAATTAGTACCACATGCATTCTGCATTAGAGTCAGTTGCAGGACATTGTTCTAATTGTTAAATTGTAGAATTGTTGAGTTGAATATTTGATGATTGTAGAACTTGGAATCTTCCGTGATATAATTATTGTTTATTCATTATTATACGATTTATTATATTGTTACGATAGCTCACCCCTTTTGTTTGAATGTTGCCTCTACGTGGGTAACATGCAGATAACCAGGAATAGTCAGAGTTGTAGAGTCTAGAAGAGGTTATCTTCTTATTTAGAGTTGGTGTCAATGCTCTGATATGTAATGCCGAGGGGTTGAACGCTTGTTTTGCTATTGCATTGTTTTGTTTTGAAGATTTTGTTGGAGTAACCATGAACTCCTTTTTATTTGATTATTCATTGTTTCATTTTTGAATAAATATTGGAGATAATAATAAAGTTGAAGTTTGAGACTATTTTGAAGTATGATGTTGGTTCAACCAAAGTTATGGTGTTATGCATCTGTTGAGTGTACTTGAGCAGGTTTTTTGAGATTGTTGAAGAATGTAGCATCCTATTTGCTTGATGTTGATTTTTGAATTTAATTTACTCTAATTTCTATTTTATTACTCGTTGGGGAAATAGGGTGTTACAGACACGGTCGCACGTGTCAGCCCCCATGGTTTCCACTATTCTTTCAACGCATCTAGATTTCCTCCTGACATGGCACGTGTCATGTAACACCCCAATTTACCCAAAGTTTAATATACAAAAATCAGAGTAATTAAAAATTTCATAAATTAAATACTGAGGCGTCACACCATCAAAACCAATTCACTTTAAACAGTTTGATTTAAAGTCTACATCTCGGATACATAGCATCATCGGGAAACATAAATTGATTCATAAACATCAAAACATCTTCTTTATTAAACTTCCTTAACCAATCGTATTTTCATAAAGTATGATTCCTATTCATAAAGGAATAACAACTAAAGAACAATAACAAGACATAAATATTTCCCCCGAGTGCTACGTATCAGAGCGACACCGACTCGACTAACAGCAGCTATAAACTCTGTCTTCATGACCTGCACGTTACCAATATATAGGTAACGGCGAAACAAGTAAAGGGTGAGATACTCCAAAACATATAATTAAAGGCATGATAAAATATATGTATAGCTTTGGATTTATAAAGGATATAGATTAATAAGTGCATTCCAACACATATCCAAACCTCACTTACTTCGATCGTCATTCTAATGTGTATAATCTACACTTAATCGCCTTAGCCTCATCGGCACAATTCATCACAAAAGCACATAAACCTTCGTCACCATGAAATCGTCACAAGCTAATACTTCACTAATTAACACGACAATCATCAACAACAACATTAAATAATGTTAATGACATAAGCAACATAAACAAATCATCACAAATCGGCTAAAGCCCATCGTCGCATTTGGCATAAAAGCCCATCATCGCTTTTGGCATAAAAGCCCATCATCGCTTTTGGCATAAAAGCTCATCATCGCTTTTGGCATAAAATCCCATCATCGCTTTTGGCATAAAAGCCCATCATCGCTTGGCATAAAAGCCCATCATCGCTTTTGGCATAAAAGCCCATCATCGCTTTTGGCATAAAAGCCCATCATCGCTTGGCATAAAAGCCCATCATCACAAACATCATCCCATCACATTTTGCATTAAGCATTTCATCAAGTTAAATCATCGCAAAAACTCATCATTTATATTCATCGCATAGTTATCATGAAATTATCAATTCATATTCATCGCAAAGATCATCACCAAACAAAGCATCATATATCATCGCAATTCAACATCATTCATCAATTAAAACCCAACACCAAACAACTCAAACGTAAACATAATGGACTCCATGATACACGACTATGTTATGCATGTGGTACCCATCGCTTTGTCCGTAATTAGGGACACTTGGCATAAAGCCGATCTTCGCTCGGCATAAAAGCCATCATCGCTTGGCATAAAAGCCATCATTGCGTGGCATAAAAGCCCTCTTCGCTTATGAAATGTATGTGACTCGACAATAAAACAACACAACACAAAAACATCATCATCGCTCATCCAAATTGGCATAAAGCCCACATCGCCACAATTGATCCAAAATCAAGATAAATATATCATCGCATTATAATTGTATTATGCAAAACGTCACATATAATTCACCATCATCAAAATTATGCATTCACAAATCGGAAGCATTTATCAACAACATTAATATAATCATCACATTATCATGTACAAAGACATATAACTTCGCATCGCATAATCAACAAGTATTTACTAACTAATACGTCGTCGCAAAGATTATGTTTAATCACCCCATCTCATTAGCGATTTGCTCACTAAATTCTACATACAGAAAGATAGTCAAACACCTATCATCGCCGCAAAAGCCATCTCTAATAACCGGCATTACTCCTAATCGTCAACATCGCAATTGGATCGTCCATACGTGTCCTAAATCCACTGAAACGAAATCCGATTCCATTGAACCGTAATTAACCTATTTCGGGTCATCTCGCAAAACTTGCAACTTCTAAAAACTAACCTCACCACTAAGTTCTACACGTCAAACTTAGCTAGCACGTCAATTTTCGTTGAATTCGGAGCAACTTGCTCCGTTGTCGAATTCACTGAAATCGGAAAATCGAAACACAATCGGGTTCCAAAGGAAACGCGAAAAATCAGAATTTTTAAGGTTACAGATGCATCAACACGGGCCCCCGTGTGCATCAACACGACCCGTGTTGAAAAGCCACCAGAACGTGCAAAAATGCCCAAGACAGAGAATCAACACGGGTGCCCGTGTGCATCAACACGGCCCGTGTTGATTGGCCTGCAGTAACCAAAATTCTCAGAAAGAGGGAAACACGGTGTTAATCAACACGCCCGTGTTGATGGACCTGCGTGAAAACTTCATCTTTTTCATTCCCAAACGAGATTCCTAACGGTTCGATTCGTTCTAATGATCATCCAAACCCATAATCCATACTCATATTCCAACTCTTCTAATCTATTTCATTCAACAACCAACCAACCCTATAATCTCATTATCAATTTCACCCTCAAATCTAACATGTATTTAACAAAACCTAACAATATGAGATGGAGAATCAAACCCCTTACCTCTAGCTTGGATGATCCATGATGATTCTACAAAGCTCAACCCCAAGCTTCCTCTCTTGCTCTCTTGCTCTCCTTCTTCTTCTTCTTCTTCTTTCCAAAACCCTCTCTTCTTCTCTCTAAGACCAAGTTTGGTTTTATGTGAGGAAAAGATGGAAAGAAAAGGAAGGGAAATGGTTCTTATAAATACTAGCTTCCAAGTTTCCTTGTTTGGTTTTGTGTTCACAATGGAAGGAAAAGGAAAAGAAAAATGGTTTTTATAACTTGTTTTCTTACTAACTCCCTCTCTTGCTCTTGTTTGGCTTTGGTATTTTGAATGGAAGGAAAGTGAGGAGAAATGGTTCTTATAATGTGTTCCTTACTAGCAACAAGGGTGAAAACCCAATTCTCATCAATTAATCCTCACACTCCCATCTATTCTTATAAATTAACACACTCATAATATCCATCAATATTATCAATTCTATTCATTCAAATAACTTCGGGGAATTAAATATCGGATCCTAACGAAATGTCGCCAAATATTTTAATAGATATATTAATTAACACAAACATTCTCGTCGCAAAAATAAATATCGATCGATAATTCGAAAATGTTAATTTAATATAATATTAATTAAAACAGGGCGTTACATGTCAAGTGACCCGACCACCCGTGCCAGGCCTCCTATAACAAGATATTTGGACTTCCTCCAAAACTCCTAAGGTCACACTTTTTCGTCCAAGTTATCCCGATTTACTCCTCTTATCCTAAAAACAACAAAATACACAACCCACGCATAAAACATAGAAGAATGAAATAAAACACTTGACAAAATAAAGAAATGATAACTAAAATAAGTGCTAAATATCCTTGTAAAAACCATTGGTTAGAAATCTTGAATCCCTAACCTTTGGTTCATTACCTATTGTGATTTTAAAAAGAGATTTCCACATATCATTTTTGAAGGTGTAAAGTTTACCTCCACTCTCAAAGCTGAATTCATCATTGTTCCTCTTGCATAACCCCACATAAAAGGGGTGAATCAAATCTTCATTATACTGTTGTGTTAACTATAGAAAGTAGTTTATTCCTTGATGGTCCAAGCTGCTCCGAACATCAGGGATATGTCGTTCTTCTATTGTACAAAGCTTGTAGTAATGTTGCCTCGTCAATCACCTTTGCCTCTTGCAAATTTAGGAGCCATGAGAAATCTCATAATGTCAAGCTTGCCTGCAAGGTGTTTGACAGAATTTCTCAACCAAAACAGTTGGATTTTTATAGAGATATTGTTAAGGACCAAATTGTAGCTATTTTGTACATGATTTTGTGGTCCTTAACAATTCCTTTTTAATTAATTAGTAGTATTTATTCTAGTATTTTGGTTTAATTATGTTTTTATTTAGTTTTTGTTTATAATACATTATTTAACTTAGTTTACTTTTAAATTGTAGGTTTTTAATATTGATTCTCTCAAGCTTGGATTCAAGGACACTTGAAGAGCTTTTGGGATGATTCTTTTTGAATGAATTTTTGGACGAAGGAGCATGCTTCAGGTCGCGCACAGCGCGGTTGCAGCATGAGCGCGCTCAGCGCGAATAACCGGGCTTAGCGCGGTCTGCGAAAAGCAGAAAAAGGACAGACCCATGCTTTCACCTTTTCAGCCACCTAATCCATCAATTCCAGCTGGCTTTTGGGGTGAAAAAGGGTGGAACATCACTTCTTCATGATTATGATTCATTATTGTACATTAGGGCATAGAATTTGTAAGAAAAACATAGTTTTTCCTCTTGATTCTTCATGTTCATCATCTCCTCCAACAATCTTGTGAGCAAAGCAACCATGGAAATGTGTGGCTAAGTTCTTTTTGTGTCAAGATTAGAGGTAGTTGATCTAACTAGTATGTATTTCTTTTAATCCATTTGTGTATGAACATGGTTGATGATTAATATAGTTGAATATCTTTGTTCTTCATCTTTATGCTTTGAATCTTGTTTGAAAAAAGGATGCTTCAAAGTAGACCTAGGATATTCATCCACTAATGAACAAATGCTATAACTAGATTTGTGTGTTAGTGTTTACAAATATTGAGCTTAATGTTTATCATGTCAATAGTTGTGGTGAGAAATCATTCAAGGATTAACATGATAAAACTCACAACCTTGGTGAGAAATCAACAAGATTGAGAGGATATGTATTTATAGAAATCATCAAACTAGTTCATCACTTGATTAATAGAATGCATATGAAATTAGGTCAATGAAACTAATCTTGACATGCTTCCATCAATTAAAAACAAACTCCAACTCTCTTGAATCTAAACCATAACTCTCTTTTGAAAAGACTATTTTAGTTATTTGCTTGGAAGTTCATGATACTAGTAGCTTAGAAAACAAACCCTTTGGTCACTTAAATCTTAAAATACATTTTTCTATTGAAAGACTACAATATACACCAATCCCTGTGGAATCGATAATTAAAAATACTTGTTCGCGGAAATATCCTACAACAAAATGGCGCCATTGCCGGGGATTGGCATTTGATATTGCTAGTATCGCAATAGTTGTGTGTTTTAAGATATTTTTCTACTAATCTCTCTTTGTTTCTTTTGTGTGGCTAGACTTTTTCAGGAATTAGTTTATGCGAGGAAGTGTTCCGACCGATCAACTCCTTTTCGATCCCGAAATTGAAAGGACGGTAAGAAGACTTAATAGTAGTGCTAAAAGAAGGAAAAGACTAGCTAGGCAAAGGCAAGAAAGAGGAGAAAGAGGAGAATCATCTACTTCTTCTACACCACCCGTGTTAGGAGAGGTCACTATGGCGGAAAATCAACCACCACCACCACCACCGAGGGGCCCATGTGTAAATAGCCCTCGTCACACCGCTCAATTTGCTCGCCAAGCAAATGCAAGGTTCATGGAGATGAAGACGGGCTTGCTCCAACTTCTTTATGTAAGTCCTTTTCATGGCCATGATCATGAAGATCCTTACACCCACCTCACTAAGTTCTATGAGATCGCGGGAGCGTCCGGAGCTCCGGAAGACCAAGAGGAGCAATACTTTCAAAGGCTTTTCCCTCATTCTTTAGTGGGAAAAGAAAAGGATTGGTATCTAGACCAACTACAAGAGACAATGACAAATTGGAATGTGTTGGAGGAAAAATTCCTTGAAAGATTTTTTCCTCAATCACGTTTCATGGAGGCAAAAACCGCGATTTCGGTATTTTCACAAGGAGTTAACGAGCCTTTGAATAGGGCTTGGGAAAGGTATAAGTCCATGCTTAGAAAGTGTCTTAGCCATGGTTTTGACGAGATCACCCAAATTCATATCTTCCGAAATGGTCTCCAACCTCAACATAAATTGTTGTTGGATGCTACGGCGGGAGGTTCTTTGATGGCAAAAACACCATATGAAGCAATTCAAATAATTGAGAAGATGGGAAGGAATGACCACCAAACTCAACATGATCAAGGAGGTGCGCAAGTAAAAACGGGAGTTCTTGAAATTGGCTCTAGTCACGAAGCACTTGTAGCGCAAAACAAATTGTTTGCAAAACAAGTTGAAGAATTGACAAAGCAAATGGCAAAGCTTCCTCAACAAATCATGGAGATGCAAGGATCATCTAACAAGCAAACTCAACAAATTGCTTGTTGTGAATTGTGTAAGGGGGATCACAAAACTGGATTTTGTCCTCCGGAAAATGAAGAAGCAAATTATATGGCCAACCAAGGGCAAGGATACCAACAACGAGCTCCTTATCCTTATCATAATCAAGGCCAAGTTACCAACAAAGAGGTAACCAAGGTTATCAAGGCGGGTGGAGACAAGACAACAACAATCAAGCTAGGCAAAATTCGTATCAAACTCAAAATCAAAATTAAGCTCAACCTCAAAATCAACCTCAAAATCAAGCAAGATCTTCCAACATTCAAGACACCCTAGCTCAATTCATGCAAGCTTCTATGGCAAACCAAAAGAGCACGGAGGCATCTATCAAGAATTTGGAAACTCAAATGGGGCAATTAGCAAAGCAAATTTCCGACCAAAGTGCCTCGACATCATTTTCTCCAACTACTCAAGCAAATCCTAAGGAGCATTGCAAAGCTATTACAACTAGAAGTGGTAAAGTTTGCGATGAAAAAATGAAAGTTGTTGAAAAGAAAAAGAAAGTAGTGGAGAGAAAAGATCAAGTGGAGAAGGATGAAGAAGTAGTAGAGGAGGAGGTAGTAGTTGAAAAAGATGATGAGGTTGTAGTTGAAAAAAATAATGATGTTGATGTGGGGGATGATTTAGTTGAAAATGATGTTGTAGTCGGAAATAAAAATGAGAATGGTGTAGTTGAAAAGGAGAAAGCGGAGGAAAAGAAGAAGAAAATGAGAAAGGGAAAGGAGAAGGAAGTCACTCTACCCTTAAGAAACTTACCTTATCCTCACCTTCCCTCTAAAAAAGATGATGCTAAGCACTATGCTTGGTTTGTGGATATTTTTAAGCAATTGCAAATTAATATTCCATTCACCGAGGCATTAGAGCAAATGCCTAAATATGCAAAATTCATGAAGGACATATTGACAAAAAAGAAGCGGTACACGGATCAAGAAACTATAATGGTTGATGCAAGTTGTAGTGCGATAATTCAACGCACTATTCCAAAAAAAGAAAGTGATTCGGGGCGTGTAACCTTGCCCGTTACCATTGGGGATGTCTATGTCGGCAAAGGATTAATTGACTTGGGATCAAGTATCAATTTGATTCCATTATCCATTGTAAAGAGGTTGGGGGAAATCGAATTGAAGCCTACAAAAATGACGTTGCAATTGGCGGACAAGTCTATTACTCGCCCGCATGGTGTAGCTTTAGACTTGTTGGTAAAAGTGGACAAATTCTTTTTCCCGGTTGACTTTGTTGTGATAGATATGGAGGAACACGTGGATGCACCTCTAATTCTAGGCCGTCCATTCATGAAGACGGCTAGAATGATGATTGACATTGATGATGGCTTAATGAAGGTGAGGGTTCAAGATGAAGAAATTTGCTTTAATCTTTTTGAAGCCATGAAGCATCCAATAGATAAGAAAGATTATTTCAAAATTGATGTTATCGAGGAATCAATAGAAGAAGTGAATGATGATGATGATAGGCGGGAGCTTGAGGAGTGTTTAGAAGGAGTGGAGATTTCCAAGGAAATGCACCCATGGGAAGAAGAAGTGGAAATTTTGAAAAATGATCCCAAAGACGAAGAGCCAAAACTTGAGTTGAAAGCACTACCATCTCACTTGAAGTATGTGTTTCTTGAGGAGGGAGGTAAGAAACCCGTAATCATTAGCAATACATTATCGGAGAAGGAGGAGGAAAGCTTAATTCAAGTTTTGAAATCTAACAAAAATGCGATTGGTTGGGTTTTAGCTGATTTGAAAGGCATAAGCCCAGCCTATTGTATGCATAACATCATGATGGAGGAAGAGTACAAACCGGTAGCCCAACCTCAGAGGCGTTTGAATCCGGTGATGAAGGAAGTAGTTCGAAAAGAAGTGGTGAAGATGTTAGAAGCGGGGATGATTTATCCAATTTCGGATAGTACTTGGGTGAGTCCGGTGCATGTGGTTCCGAAAAAAGGAGGGTTGACGGTTGTGTCGAATGATAAAGATGAATTAGTGCCGACAAGAAAAGTAACGGGATGGAGAATGTGCATCGACTACCGAAGGCTTAACAAAGCAACACGGAAGGATCACTTTCCTCTTCCGTTCATGGACCAAATGTTGGAAAGACTCGCAGGTCAACAATATTATTGCTTCTTGGATGTTTACTCGGGGTACAATCAAATATCGGTGAATCCGGAAGATCACGAGAAGACGGCTTTCACATTTCCTTTTGGAATATTCGCGTATAGACGTATGCCTTTCGGCTTATGCAATGCGCCAGCCACATTCCAAAGATGCATGCAAGCCATATTTGCCGATTTGATTGAGAAAACAATTGAAGTTGTTATGGATGATTTCTCCGTCTTTGGAGCGTCATTTGATTTGTGCTTGGAAAATTTGAACACCGTCTTGAAGAGGTGTGTGGATACGAATTTGGTCTTGAATTGGGAAAAATGCAATTTCATGGTGACCGAGGGAATTGTCCTTGGCCACAAAATATCTTCAAGAGGAATCGAGGTGGATAAAGCAAAGATTGATGTGATCGAGACGCTTCCCCCACCTACCAATATCAAAGGCATTCGGAGCTTTCTAGGACATGCGGGATTCTATCGAAGGTTCATCAAAGACTTCTCAAAGATAGCCAAGCCTTTGAGCAACTTGCTCAACAAAGATAAGTCCTTCTTATTTGATAGAGATTGTTTAATGGCTTTTGAAAAATTGAAAGAAAATTTGATCAATGCACCCATAATCACCGCGCCTAATTGGAAACTTGATCATCCTGGACCGTCGAGCTCTACCGACGTTAAACAAAGCGCTTGTTGGGAGGCACCCCAACATTGTAAGTATTTATGTTGCACTTATTTTGACATGTCCCTTTTGTTAATTTGCTGTTTTTCAAAAAAAAAATTTTAAGTTCTGCAGGTCGCGCTTAGCACGCATTTTGACCCATCTGGCAGAAACTTTCGCGCTTAGCGCGGTCTGTGAGATTTTTAAAAAAATTATTTTTCAAAAACCGGTTTTTCTTGGGCCCAACTTAAGCTTGGGTTAATTGTAAATAAAATAGGGTTAGTTTCACTTTGTTTTTCACTTTTCCCTCTTCATTAACAACTCTCTCAAGAAATTCAAAAACCCCAACCCCAAATCAACAAATTTGTGTGAATTCCTTGTTCAAATCATCAACCCAAGCATCAAAGTAAGTTATTTTATCATTTTCCCTTTTCAATTTCGCTATTTTCTGCTGTTTAGGTTAGATTTTGGAAACCTAGGTTTTGGAATTTAGGATTTTTCTCTTAGGATTAGGTTGTTTAGATTGTAGAGAATGCTTAGATTAGGATTTTTGTTGCTATTAGGTCTGATTGTTTGGAGAAATTTCTGTTTTTACAGAAGAATTTTTCTGGAAATCGCAGAGCGCGCTCAGCGCGGTCTGTAGAATTCTGAAAAATTCTTCTGCTATGTTTTTGAATTGTCCGTTGTGTCTAGATGCTTTGGTTGATTGATTTCTACTACTGTTTGCATGAATTATCTCTAACGGGCATTTCGGTGTCGATTTTCGTTGATTTTTGTGTTGTTTTCAGATGGCTCCTAAACGACAACGGGTTTCTTTCGCCGGGGTTAGGTCCTCTCGATCCGTTCCTTTTGATGGTGATCGTTTTCTAGGGCCTGCTCAAGAGGCAAGATACAAAGAGCTCGAGGAGCGGAACATTTGGACCGAGCGGATCATCCGGCTCCGAGAGCAAGGCCATTACCATACCCCCGATGTAATCTTGGACAACTATGGTTTGGGTGTTCTGTGTGAGCCCCAGACCAAAGTTAATGTTGAGCTGGTAAGGGAGTTCTATGCCAACGCCATTCCGACCGAAGGGCGAGAGTTTCCTTTCACTTCTGTTGTGAGGGGCAAGTTGGTTTCCTTCTCTCGCACTGCTATCAACAATTACCTGGGCATTAACTGGACAGCCCCAGAGGATCAGTTGGATATCTACCATGAGCACCTGGCTCGTGGTAATTGGGATCACGCTATGTTGCAGAGGAAGCTATGTTTGTCCGGGAACTCTTATGAGTTGAATAGGGCGGGCCAACCACTGAAATTCAATCGGTCCAACCTAAAGACTAGTGCCCGTGTGCTGATGTATGTGGCCCTTTATAATCTGAGACCTAGAAGCCACACATCTTCTATTCCCATGGAGACCGTCGGCCTCATTGCTTATATGCTCGATGAGGAGCAAATTGATTTTGGTCGGCTTATTGCTAACGAGCTAAAGAGGGTCGCATTGAGTTATACCTCCAGAGGGGAGCGTATAAAATGTGCCCTAACTTATCCTGGGTTGATAATGGGCCTTCTGAAAAGGGCCAAAGTTGTTTTTCCTGCTGTGGGGCACCTTACTATAGATGGGATCATTGATGATAACTATTGTGATCGCTATTGTAGGGCCCTGGATGATAACTCTGCTGCCCAAGCTGTCCCTGTAGCTGCTGCACTTCCTCAGGCCAGTCCAGCTGAAGAGTGGAACCGGGCTATGCATTTTGCTCATCAGCGAGCATTTATGTATATGCACGAGAGCATGGAGCAACTCGCGTTGCAAATCAGAGAGTCGGGGGTGAATCACTTCACTCGTACGAGCCAGGATATGAGTGCTTATGCCAGTTGGCCCGAGGTCGGGCCAAGTGCAGAGGAGGAGGTGGATGATGCTGATGGTGTTGAGGAGAGTGATGATGATGGAGAGGGTGGTTCTGATTCTGAATCTGAGACTCCTGGAGATTCCATCCTCGAGGCGTCAGATTGATTTTCCTTTATTGTTTTTATTTTTATTTTTAGCACTTTTAGTTTTTAGTTTTATTTTCTTTTAGACTTTTGAATTTTGTTGGTTGCCATCCATTTTTAGGATGTGCTTGTAATTCCAATTTGCATTTTGTAGGCATGGAGCTTAAATACTTTTTAGTTTAAAACACCATTTTGGGGTGTCTTTTATTTTATTTTATTTCGTTTTATTTTATTTTTAGATTATAGTTTATTTATTTTAAATTGTACTTCTTTTGCTTGTCCCGATTTTTCAACGGAACTCAAAAGCAAGTAAGTGTGTTTCACCAAAGTGATGGTGATGATATAATTCTCGACTCAATCCTCAAATAAGGTACATATTTAATCGTTTTATAGAATATTAACATGTCTATGAAATTTGTGCTTTATGCAAATATCTTGGCATGTACAAAAAATTTGTGTTCACATTCGAATCATTAGGACTTAAACCACAAAGGTGAGAGGCTTTCCACCTTATACCAAATATTGAGTGTCTAATAGTTTTGTTAACTCGTGTGATTCATGCTTAATCTTCATTTGTTTGTGATATTTTGGAAACTTAGAGATGATCAAGGCAATTTTTGTGCATTATGAGAAAAACCATCAATTCCAAAAGGGCCTCAACTAACCGTGAGTGAGTGAATCCTTGTGAACCCTTTTGAGCTTAAATTGCATTTGTAGGATGAATTTATCAAATCAACTAATTGTTAAGTAGGCCACTTAATAGTTGTTGATAATCTTTGAAAATTCAATGATGATTCATTCTATAAATTTTCTTGTTTGTGAATACCAACCCTTTTTGTTGATTAACCCTTTGAAGAGCATGTTCTTGAATAAAAAAGGATTGATATAAATGAAGTTGGGGAGGTTGATCAAAAAGAACATAGAATTGATGACACAATGATCCTAAAGAAAAAATAAGAGAAAAGAAAAATACAAAAGAAGAAAAATTTGTGTATGAAAAGAAAACAAAAGAAAAGAAAAAGGAGGATCATTGTGTGAAAAAAAAAAGTGGTTGTGAATAATAAGAAGGAAATGGAAATGAGTTTGTGAAATGCTCTTCATATTCTTTAACCCAATTTGTTTCAATGGCTGTGTACTTAAATATCCCTTGTTTCTAACCTAGGCCAAGTTACAACCCTTGAAAGTCCTTAGTGATCTTTGTTTCCAATTTGTTCATTTAACTTGTTTTGATGAAGGCATGAATTCTTCTAGATGTGCATGACTATTAGTGAGAGTGTTTAGTCATTTGTAAATATTTCATTTTGTTCTTCATGAATATTGAAGAAATCATTAGGTGATTCAAGTGTGAACATATCTTTTACTTTGTCTACATGTGTTGATATATTGTGTTTAGAACTTAATTCATATCCATGTTGTGTTTCGAAGAAGCGATCGATGTTTGCTTTTGCCGGGTATGTTGAGTTTGAACCATCATTCTTGTGTGAGTTGCATGCTTACATTTTGTTTCTTCTTGCTTTGTGATATTATTGACTTTTGTTTGAGGACAAACAAAGAAGCAAGTTGGGGAGAGTTGTTAAGGACCAAATTGTAGCTATTTTGTACATGATTTTGTGGTCCTTAACAATTCCTTTTTAATTAATTAGTAGTATTTATTCTAGTATTTTGGTTTAATTATGTTTTTATTTAGTTTTTGTTTATAATACATTATTTAACTTAGTTTACTTTTAAATTGTAGGTTTTTAATATTGATTCTCTCAAGCTTGGATTCAAGGACACTTGAAGAGCTTTTGGGATAATTCTTTTTGAATGAATTTTTAAAAGAAGGAGCATGCTTCAGGTCGCGCTCAGCGCGGTTGCAGCATGAGCGCGCTCAGCGCGAATAACCGGGCTTAGCGCGGTCTGCGAAAAACAGAAAAAGGAAAGACCCATGCTTTCACCTTTTCAGCCACCTAATCCATCAATTCCAGCTGGCTTTTGGGGTGAAAAAGGGTGGAACATCACTTCTTCATGATTATGATTCATTATTGTAAATTAGGGCATAGAATTTGTAAGAAAAAAACATAGTTTTTCCTCTTGATTCTTCATGTTCATCATCTCCTCCAACAATCTTGTGAGCAAAGCAACCATGGAAATGTGTGGCTAAGTTCTTTTTGTGTCAAGATTAGAGGTAGTTGATCTAACTAGTATGTATTTCTTTTAATCCATTTGTGTATGAACATGGTTGATGATTAATATAGTTGAATATCTTTGTTCTTCATCTTTATGCTTTGAATCTTGTTTGAAAAAGGATGCTTCAAAGTAGACCTAGGATATTCATCCACTAATGAACAAATGCTATAACTAGATTTGTGTGTTAGTGTTTACAAATATTGAGCTTAATGTTTATCATGTCAATAGTTGTGGTGAGAAATCATTCAAGGATTAACATGATAAAACTCACAACCTTGGTGAGAAATCAACAAGATTGAGAGGATATGTATTTATAGAAATCATCAAACTAGTTCATCACTTGATTAATAGAATGCATATGAAATTAGGTCAATGAAACTAATCTTGACATGCTTCCATCAATTAAAAACAAACTCCAACTCTCTTGAATCTAAACCATAACTCTCTTTTGAAAAGACTATTTTAGTTATTTGCTTGGAAGTTCATGATACTAGTAGCTTAGAAAACAAACCCTTTGGTCACTTAAATCTTAAAATACATTTTTCTATTGAAAGACTACAATATACACCAATCCCTGTGGAATCGATAATTAAAAATACTTGTTCGCGGAAATATCCTACAACAAAATGGCGCCATTGCCGGGGATTGGCATTTGATATTGCTAGTATCGCAATAGTTGTGTGTTTTAAGATATTTTTCTACTAATCTCTCTTTGTTTCTTTTGTGTGGCTAGACTTTTTCAGGAATTAGTTTATGCGAGGAAGTGTTCCGACCGATCAACTCCTTTTCGATCCCGAAATTGAAAGGACGGTAAGAAGACTTAATAGTAGTGCTAAAAGAAGGAAAAGACTAGCTAGGCAAAGGCAAGAAAGAGGAGAAAGAGGAGAATCATCTACTTCTTCTACACCACCCGTGTTAGGAGAGGTCACTATGGCGGAAAATCAACCACCACCACCACCACCGAGGGGCCCATGTGTAAATAGCCCTCGTCACACCGCTCAATTTGCTCGCCAAGCAAATGCAAGGTTCATGGAGATGAAGACGGGCTTGCTCCAACTTCTTTATGTAAGTCCTTTTCATGGCCATGATCATGAAGATCCTTACACCCACCTCACTAAGTTCTATGAGATCGCGGGAGCGTCCGGAGCTCCGGAAGACCAAGAGGAGCAATACTTTCAAAGGCTTTTCCCTCATTCTTTAGTGGGAAAAGAAAAGGATTGGTATCTAGACCAACTACAAGAGACAATGACAAATTGGAATGTGTTGGAGGAAAAATTCCTTGAAAGATTTTTTCCTCAATCACGTTTCATGGAGGCAAAAACCGCGATTTCGGTATTTTCACAAGGAGTTAACGAGCCTTTGAATAGGGCTTGGGAAAGGTATAAGTCCATGCTTAGAAAGTGTCTTAGCCATGGTTTTGACGAGATCACCCAAATTCATATCTTCCGAAATGGTCTCCAACCTCAACATAAATTGTTGTTGGATGCTACGGCGGGAGGTTCTTTGATGGCAAAAACACCATATGAAGCAATTCAAATAATTGAGAAGATGGGAAGGAATGACCACCAAACTCAACATGATCAAGGAGGTGCGCAAGTAAAAACGGGAGTTCTTGAAATTGGCTCTAGTCACGAAGCACTTGTAGCGCAAAACAAATTGTTTGCAAAACAAGTTGAAGAATTGACAAAGCAAATGGCAAAGCTTCCTCAACAAATCATGGAGATGCAAGGATCATCTAACAAGCAAACTCAACAAATTGCTTGTTGTGAATTGTGTAAGGGGGATCACAAAACTGGATTTTGTCCTCCGGAAAATGAAGAAGCAAATTATATGGCCAACCAAGGGCAAGGATACCAACAACGAGCTCCTTATCCTTATCATAATCAAGGCCAAGTTACCAACAAAGAGGTAACCAAGGTTATCAAGGCGGGTGGAGACAAGACAACAACAATCAAGCTAGGCAAAATTCGTATCAAACTCAAAATCAAAATTAAGCTCAACCTCAAAATCAACCTCAAAATCAAGCAAGATCTTCCAACATTCAAGACACCCTAGCTCAATTCATGCAAGCTTCTATGGCAAACCAAAAGAGCACGGAGGCATCTATCAAGAATTTGGAAACTCAAATGGGGCAATTAGCAAAGCAAATTTCCGACCAAAGTGCCTCGACATCATTTTCTCCAACTACTCAAGCAAATCCTAAGGAGCATTGCAAAGCTATTACAACTAGAAGTGGTAAAGTTTGCGATGAAAAAATGAAAGTTGTTGAAAAGAAAAAGAAAGTAGTGGAGAGAAAAGATCAAGTGGAGAAGGATGAAGAAGTAGTAGAGGAGGAGGTAGTAGTTGAAAAAGATGATGAGGTTGTAGTTGAAAAAAATAATGATGTTGATGTGGGGGATGATTTAGTTGAAAATGATGTTGTAGTCGGAAATAAAAATGAGAATGGTGTAGTTGAAAAGGAGAAAGCGGAGGAAAAGAAGAAGAAAATGAGAAAGGGAAAGGAGAAGGAAGTCACTCTACCCTTAAGAAACTTACCTTATCCTCACCTTCCCTCTAAAAAAGATGATGCTAAGCACTATGCTTGGTTTGTGGATATTTTTAAGCAATTGCAAATTAATATTCCATTCACCGAGGCATTAGAGCAAATGCCTAAATATGCAAAATTCATGAAGGACATATTGACAAAAAAGAAGCGGTACACGGATCAAGAAACTATAATGGTTGATGCAAGTTGTAGTGCGATAATTCAACGCACTATTCCAAAAAAAGAAAGTGATTCGGGGCGTGTAACCTTGCCCGTTACCATTGGGGATGTCTATGTCGGCAAAGGATTAATTGACTTGGGATCAAGTATCAATTTGATTCCATTATCCATTGTAAAGAGGTTGGGGGAAATCGAATTGAAGCCTACAAAAATGACGTTGCAATTGGCGGACAAGTCTATTACTCGCCCGCATGGTGTAGCTTTAGACTTGTTGGTAAAAGTGGACAAATTCTTTTTCCCGGTTGACTTTGTTGTGATAGATATGGAGGAACACGTGGATGCACCTCTAATTCTAGGCCGTCCATTCATGAAGACGGCTAGAATGATGATTGACATTGATGATGGCTTAATGAAGGTGAGGGTTCAAGATGAAGAAATTTGCTTTAATCTTTTTGAAGCCATGAAGCATCCAATAGATAAGAAAGATTATTTCAAAATTGATGTTATCGAGGAATCAATAGAAGAAGTGAATGATGATGATGATAGGCGGGAGCTTGAGGAGTGTTTAGAAGGAGTGGAGATTTCCAAGGAAATGCACCCATGGGAAGAAGAAGTGGAAATTTTGAAAAATGATCCCAAAGACGAAGAGCCAAAACTTGAGTTGAAAGCACTACCATCTCACTTGAAGTATGTGTTTCTTGAGGAGGGAGGTAAGAAACCCGTAATCATTAGCAATACATTATCGGAGAAGGAGGAGGAAAGCTTAATTCAAGTTTTGAAATCTAACAAAAATGCGATTGGTTGGGTTTTAGCTGATTTGAAAGGCATAAGCCCAGCCTATTGTATGCATAACATCATGATGGAGGAAGAGTACAAACCGGTAGCCCAACCTCAGAGGCGTTTGAATCCGGTGATGAAGGAAGTAGTTCGAAAAGAAGTGGTGAAGATGTTAGAAGCGGGGATGATTTATCCAATTTCGGATAGTACTTGGGTGAGTCCGGTGCATGTGGTTCCGAAAAAAGGAGGGTTGACGGTTGTGTCGAATGATAAAGATGAATTAGTGCCGACAAGAAAAGTAACGGGATGGAGAATGTGCATCGACTACCGAAGGCTTAACAAAGCAACACGGAAGGATCACTTTCCTCTTCCGTTCATGGACCAAATGTTGGAAAGACTCGCAGGTCAACAATATTATTGCTTCTTGGATGTTTACTCGGGGTACAATCAAATATCGGTGAATCCGGAAGATCACGAGAAGACGGCTTTCACATTTCCTTTTGGAATATTCGCGTATAGACGTATGCCTTTCGGCTTATGCAATGCGCCAGCCACATTCCAAAGATGCATGCAAGCCATATTTGCCGATTTGATTGAGAAAACAATTGAAGTTGTTATGGATGATTTCTCCGTCTTTGGAGCGTCATTTGATTTGTGCTTGGAAAATTTGAACACCGTCTTGAAGAGGTGTGTGGATACGAATTTGGTCTTGAATTGGGAAAAATGCAATTTCATGGTGACCGAGGGAATTGTCCTTGGCCACAAAATATCTTCAAGAGGAATCGAGGTGGATAAAGCAAAGATTGATGTGATCGAGACGCTTCCCCCACCTACCAATATCAAAGGCATTCGGAGCTTTCTAGGACATGCGGGATTCTATCGAAGGTTCATCAAAGACTTCTCAAAGATAGCCAAGCCTTTGAGCAACTTGCTCAACAAAGATAAGTCCTTCTTATTTGATAGAGATTGTTTAATGGCTTTTGAAAAATTGAAAGAAAATTTGATCAATGCACCCATAATCACCGCGCCTAATTGGAAACTTGATCATCCTGGACCGTCGAGCTCTACCGACGTTAAACAAAGCGCTTGTTGGGAGGCACCCCAACATTGTAAGTATTTATGTTGCACTTATTTTGACATGTCCCTTTTGTTAATTTGCTGTTTTTCAAAAAAAAAATTTTAAGTTCTGCAGGTCGCGCTTAGCACGCATTTTGACCCATCTGGCAGAAACTTTCGCGCTTAGCGCGGTCTGTGAGATTTTTAAAAAAATTATTTTTCAAAAACCGGTTTTTCTTGGGCCCAACTTAAGCTTGGGTTAATTGTAAATAAAATAGGGTTAGTTTCACTTTGTTTTTCACTTTTCCCTCTTCATTAACAACTCTCTCAAGAAATTCAAAAACCCCAACCCCAAATCAACAAATTTGTGTGAATTCCTTGTTCAAATCATCAACCCAAGCATCAAAGTAAGTTATTTTATCATTTTCCCTTTTCAATTTCGCTATTTTCTGCTGTTTAGGTTAGATTTTGGAAACCTAGGTTTTGGAATTTAGGGTTTTTCTCTTAGGATTAGGTTGTTTAGATTGTAGAGAATGTTTAGATTAGGATTTTCGTTGCTATTAGGTCTGTTTGTTTGGAGAAATTTCTGTTTTTACAGAAGAATTTTTCTGGAAATCGCAGAGCGCGCTCAGCGCGGTCTGCAGAATTTTGAAAAATTCTTCTACTGTGTTTTTGAATTGTCTGTTGTGTCTTGATGCTTTGGTTGATTGGTTTCTACTGCTGTTTGCATGAATTATCTCTAACGGGCATTTCGGTGTCGATTTTCGTTGATTTTTGTGTTGTTTTCAGATGGCTCCTAAACGACAACGGGTTTCTTCCGCCGGGGCTGGGTCCTCTCGATCAGTTCCTTTTGATGGTGACCGTTTTCTAGGGCCTTCCCAAGAGGCAAGATACAAAGAGCTCGAGGAGCGGAACATTTGGACCGAGCGGATCATCCGGCTCCGAGAGCAAGGCCATTACCATACCCCCGATGTAATCTTGGACAACTATGGTTTGGGTGTTCTGTGTGAGCCCCAGACCAAAGTTAATGTTGAGCTGGTAAGGGAGTTCTATGCCAACGCCATTCCGACCGAAGGGCGAGAGTTTCCTTTCACTTCTGTTGTGAGGGGCAAGTTGGTTTCCTTCTCTCGCACTGCTATCAACAATTACCTGGGCATTAACTGGACAGCCCCAGAGGATCAGTTGGATATCTACCATGAGCACCTGGCTCGTGGTAATTGGGATCACGCTATGTTGCAGAGGAAGCTATGTTTGTCCGGGAACTCTTATGAGTTGAATAGGGCGGGCCAACCACTGAAATTCAATCGGTCCAACCTAAAGACTAGTGCCCGTGTGCTGATGTATGTGGCCCTTTATAATCTGAGACCTAGAAGCCACACATCTTCTATTCCCATGGAGACCGTCGGCCTCATTGCTTATATGCTCGATGAGGAGCAAATTGATTTTGGTCGGCTTATTGCTAACGAGCTAAAGAGGGTCGCATTGAGTTATACCTCCAGAGGGGAGCGTATAAAATGTGCCCTAACTTATCCTGGGTTGATAATGGGCCTTCTGAAAAGGGCCAAAGTTGTTTTTCCTGCTGTGGGGCACCTTACTATAGATGGGATCATTGATGATAACTATTGTGATCGCTATTGTAGGGCCCTGGATGATAACTCTGCTGCCCAAGCTGTCCCTGTAGCTGCTGCACTTCCTCAGGCCAGTCCAGCTGAAGAGTGGAACCGGGCTATGCATTTTGCTCATCAGCGAGCATTTATGTATATGCACGAGAGCATGGAGCAACTCGCGTTGCAAATCAGAGAGTCGGGGGTGAATCACTTCACTCGTACGAGCCAGGATATGAGTGCTTATGCCAGTTGGCCCGAGGTCGGGCCAAGTGCAGAGGAGGAGGTGGATGATGCTGATGGTGTTGAGGAGAGTGATGATGATGGAGAGGGTGGTTCTGATTCTGAATCTGAGACTCCTGGAGATTCCATCCTCGAGGCGTCAGATTGATTTTCCTTTATTGTTTTTATTTTTATTTTTAGCACTTTTAGTTTTTAGTTTTATTTTCTTTTAGACTTTTGAATTTTGTTGGTTGCCATCCATTTTTAGGATGTGCTTGTAATTCCAATTTGCATTTTGTAGGCATGGAGCTTAAATACTTTTTAGTTTAAAACACCATTTTGGGGTGTCTTTTATTTTATTTTATTTCGTTTTATTTTATTTTTAGATTATAGTTTATTTATTTTAAATTGTACTTCTTTTGCTTGTCCCGATTTTTCAACGGAACTCAAAAGCAAGTAAGTGTGTTTCACCAAAGTGATGGTGATGATATAATTCTCGACTCAATCCTCAAATAAGGTACATATTTAATCGTTTTATAGAATATTAACATGTCTATGAAATTTGTGCTTTATGCAAATATCTTGGCATGTACAAAAAATTTGTGTTCACATTCGAATCATTAGGACTTAAACCACAAAGGTGAGAGGCTTTCCACCTTATACCAAATATTGAGTGTCTAATAGTTTTGTTAACTCGTGTGATTCATGCTTAATCTTCATTTGTTTGTGATATTTTGGAAACTTAGAGATGATCAAGGCAATTTTTGTGCATTATGAGAAAAACCATCAATTCCAAAAGGGCCTCAACTAACCGTGAGTGAGTGAATCCTTGTGAACCCTTTTGAGCTTAAATTGCATTTGTAGGATGAATTTATCAAATCAACTAATTGTTAAGTAGGCCACTTAATAGTTGTTGATAATCTTTGAAAATTCAATGATGATTCATTCTATAAATTTTCTTGTTTGTGAATACCAACCCTTTTTGTTGATTAACCCTTTGAAGAGCATGTTCTTGAATAAAAAAGGATTGATATAAATGAAGTTGGGGAGGTTGATCAAAAAGAACATAGAATTGATGACACAATGATCCTAAAGAAAAAATAAGAGAAAAGAAAAATACAAAAGAAGAAAAATTTGTGTATGAAAAGAAAACAAAAGAAAAGAAAAAGGAGGATCATTGTGTGAAAAAAAAAAGTGGTTGTGAATAATAAGAAGGAAATGGAAATGAGTTTGTGAAATGCTCTTCATATTCTTTAACCCAATTTGTTTCAATGGCTGTGTACTTAAATATCCCTTGTTTCTAACCTAGGCCAAGTTACAACCCTTGAAAGTCCTTAGTGATCTTTGTTTCCAATTTGTTCATTTAACTTGTTTTGATGAAGGCATGAATTCTTCTAGATGTGCATGACTATTAGTGAGAGTGTTTAGTCATTTGTAAATATTTCATTTTGTTCTTCATGAATATTGAAGAAATCATTAGGTGATTCAAGTGTGAACATATCTTTTACTTTGTCTACATGTGTTGATATATTGTGTTTAGAACTTAATTCATATCCATGTTGTGTTTCGAAGAAGCGATCGATGTTTGCTTTTGCCGGGTATGTTGAGTTTGAACCATCATTCTTGTGTGAGTTGCATGCTTACATTTTGTTTCTTCTTGCTTTGTGATATTATTGACTTTTGTTTGAGGACAAACAAAGAAGCAAGTTGGGGAGAGTTGTTAAGGACCAAATTGTAGCTATTTTGTACATGATTTTGTGGTCCTTAACAATTCCTTTTTAATTAATTAGTAGTATTTATTCTAGTATTTTGGTTTAATTATGTTTTTATTTAGTTTTTGTTTATAATACATTATTTAACTTAGTTTACTTTTAAATTGTAGGTTTTTAATATTGATTCTCTCAAGCTTGGATTCAAGGACACTTGAAGAGCTTTTGGGATAATTCTTTTTGAATGAATTTTTAAAAGAAGGAGCATGCTTCAGGTCGCGCTCAGCGCGGTTGCAGCATGAGCGCGCTCAGCGCGAATAACCGGGCTTAGCGCGGTCTGCGAAAAACAGAAAAAGGAAAGACCCATGCTTTCACCTTTTCAGCCACCTAATCCATCAATTCCAGCTGGCTTTTGGGGTGAAAAAGGGTGGAACATCACTTCTTCATGATTATGATTCATTATTGTAAATTAGGGCATAGAATTTGTAAGAAAAAAACATAGTTTTTCCTCTTGATTCTTCATGTTCATCATCTCCTCCAACAATCTTGTGAGCAAAGCAACCATGGAAATGTGTGGCTAAGTTCTTTTTGTGTCAAGATTAGAGGTAGTTGATCTAACTAGTATGTATTTCTTTTAATCCATTTGTGTATGAACATGGTTGATGATTAATATAGTTGAATATCTTTGTTCTTCATCTTTATGCTTTGAATCTTGTTTGAAAAAGGATGCTTCAAAGTAAACCTAGGATATTCATCCACTAATGAACAAATGCTATAACTAGATTTGTGTGTTAGTGTTTACAAATATTGAGCTTAATGTTTATCATGTCAATAGTTGTGGTGAGAAATCATTCAAGGATTAACATGATAAAACTCACAACCTTGGTGAGAAATCAACAAGATTGAGAGGATATGTATTTATAGAAATCATCAAACTAGTTCATCACTTGATTAATAGAATGCATATGAAATTAGGTCAATGAAACTAATCTTGACATGCTTCCATCAATTAAAAACAAACTCCAACTCTCTTGAATCCAAACCATAACTCTCTTTTGAAAAGACTATTTTAGTTATTTGCTTGGAAGTTCATGATACTAGTAGCTTAGAAAACAAACCCTTTGGTCACTTAAATCTTAAAATACATTTTGCTATTGAAAGACTACAATATACACCAATCCCTGTGGAATCGATAATTAAAATACTTGTTTGCGGAAATATCCTACAACAAAATGGCGCCGTTGCCGGGGATTGGCATTTGATATTGCTAGTATCGCAATAGTTTTGTGTTTTAAGATATTTTTCTACTAATCTCTCTTTGTTTCTTTTGTGTGGCTAGACTTTTTCAGGAATTAGTTTATGCGAGGAAGTGTTCCGACCGATCAACTCCTTTTCGATCCCGAAATTGAAAGGACGGTAAGAAGACTTAATAGTAGTGCTAAAAGAAGGAAAAGACTAGCTAGGCAAAGGCAAGAAAGAGGAGAAAGAGGAGAATCATCTACTTCTTCTACACCACCCGTGTTAGGAGAGGTCACTATGGCGGAAAATCAACCACCACCACCACCACCGAGGGGCCCATGTGTAAATAGCCCTCGTCACACCGCTCAATTTGCTCGCCAAGCAAATGCAAGGTTCATGGAGATGAAGACGGGCTTGCTCCAACTTCTTTATGTAAGTCCTTTTCATGGCCATGATCATGAAGATCCTTACACCCACCTCACTAAGTTCTATGAGATCGCGGGAGCGTCCGGAGCTCCGGAAGACCAAGAGGAGCAATACTTTCAAAGGCTTTTCCCTCATTCTTTAGTGGGAAAAGAAAAGGATTGGTATCTAGACCAACTACAAGAGACAATGACAAATTGGAATGTGTTGGAGGAAAAATTCCTTGAAAGATTTTTTCCTCAATCACGTTTCATGGAGGCAAAAACCGCGATTTCGGTATTTTCACAAGGAGTTAACGAGCCTTTGAATAGGGCTTGGGAAAGGTATAAGTCCATGCTTAGAAAGTGTCTTAGCCATGGTTTTGACGAGATCACCCAAATTCATATCTTCCGAAATGGTCTCCAACCTCAACATAAATTGTTGTTGGATGCTACGGCGGGAGGTTCTTTGATGGCAAAAACACCATATGAAGCAATTCAAATAATTGAGAAGATGGGAAGGAATGACCACCAAACTCAACATGATCAAGGAGGTGCGCAAGTAAAAACGGGAGTTCTTGAAATTGGCTCTAGTCACGAAGCACTTGTAGCGCAAAACAAATTGTTTGCAAAACAAGTTGAAGAATTGACAAAGCAAATGGCAAAGCTTCCTCAACAAATCATGGAGATGCAAGGATCATCTAACAAGCAAACTCAACAAATTGCTTGTTGTGAATTGTGTAAGGGGGATCACAAAACTGGATTTTGTCCTCCGGAAAATGAAGAAGCAAATTATATGGCCAACCAAGGGCAAGGATACCAACAACGAGCTCCTTATCCTTATCATAATCAAGGCCAAGTTACCAACAAAGAGGTAACCAAGGTTATCAAGGCGGGTGGAGACAAGACAACAACAATCAAGCTAGGCAAAATTCGTATCAAACTCAAAATCAAAATTAAGCTCAACCTCAAAATCAACCTCAAAATCAAGCAAGATCTTCCAACATTCAAGACACCCTAGCTCAATTCATGCAAGCTTCTATGGCAAACCAAAAGAGCACGGAGGCATCTATCAAGAATTTGGAAACTCAAATGGGGCAATTAGCAAAGCAAATTTCCGACCAAAGTGCCTCGACATCATTTTCTCCAACTACTCAAGCAAATCCTAAGGAGCATTGCAAAGCTATTACAACTAGAAGTGGTAAAGTTTGCGATGAAAAAATGAAAGTTGTTGAAAAGAAAAAGAAAGTAGTGGAGAGAAAAGATCAAGTGGAGAAGGATGAAGAAGTAGTAGAGGAGGAGGTAGTAGTTGAAAAAGATGATGAGGTTGTAGTTGAAAAAAATAATGATGTTGATGTGGGGGATGATTTAGTTGAAAATGATGTTGTAGTCGGAAATAAAAATGAGAATGGTGTAGTTGAAAAGGAGAAAGCGGAGGAAAAGAAGAAGAAAATGAGAAAGGGAAAGGAGAAGGAAGTCACTCTACCCTTAAGAAACTTACCTTATCCTCACCTTCCCTCTAAAAAAGATGATGCTAAGCACTATGCTTGGTTTGTGGATATTTTTAAGCAATTGCAAATTAATATTCCATTCACCGAGGCATTAGAGCAAATGCCTAAATATGCAAAATTCATGAAGGACATATTGACAAAAAAGAAGCGGTACACGGATCAAGAAACTATAATGGTTGATGCAAGTTGTAGTGCGATAATTCAACGCACTATTCCAAAAAAAGAAAGTGATTCGGGGCGTGTAACCTTGCCCGTTACCATTGGGGATGTCTATGTCGGCAAAGGATTAATTGACTTGGGATCAAGTATCAATTTGATTCCATTATCCATTGTAAAGAGGTTGGGGGAAATCGAATTGAAGCCTACAAAAATGACGTTGCAATTGGCGGACAAGTCTATTACTCGCCCGCATGGTGTAGCTTTAGACTTGTTGGTAAAAGTGGACAAATTCTTTTTCCCGGTTGACTTTGTTGTGATAGATATGGAGGAACACGTGGATGCACCTCTAATTCTAGGCCGTCCATTCATGAAGACGGCTAGAATGATGATTGACATTGATGATGGCTTAATGAAGGTGAGGGTTCAAGATGAAGAAATTTGCTTTAATCTTTTTGAAGCCATGAAGCATCCAATAGATAAGAAAGATTATTTCAAAATTGATGTTATCGAGGAATCAATAGAAGAAGTGAATGATGATGATGATAGGCGGGAGCTTGAGGAGTGTTTAGAAGGAGTGGAGATTTCCCCAAGGAAATGCACCCATGGGAAGAAGAAGTGGAAATTTTGAAAAATGATCCCAAAGACGAAGAGCCAAAACTTGAGTTGAAAGCACTACCATCTCACTTGAAGTATGTGTTTCTTGAGGAGGGAGGTAAGAAACCCGTAATCATTAGCAATACATTATCGGAGAAGGAGGAGGAAAGCTTAATTCAAGTTTTGAAATCTAACAAAAATGCGATTGGTTGGGTTTTAGCTGATTTGAAAGGCATAAGCCCAGCCTATTGTATGCATAACATCATGATGGAGGAAGAGTACAAACCGGTAGCCCAACCTCAGAGGCGTTTGAATCCGGTGATGAAGGAAGTAGTTCGAAAAGAAGTGGTGAAGATGTTAGAAGCGGGGATGATTTATCCAATTTCGGATAGTACTTGGGTGAGTCCGGTGCATGTGGTTCCGAAAAAAGGAGGGTTGACGGTTGTGTCGAATGATAAAGATGAATTAGTGCCGACAAGAAAAGTAACGGGATGGAGAATGTGCATCGACTACCGAAGGCTTAACAAAGCAACACGGAAGGATCACTTTCCTCTTCCGTTCATGGACCAAATGTTGGAAAGACTCGCAGGTCAACAATATTATTGCTTCTTGGATGTTTACTCGGGGTACAATCAAATATCGGTGAATCCGGAAGATCACGAGAAGACGGCTTTCACATTTCCTTTTGGAATATTCGCGTATAGACGTATGCCTTTCGGCTTATGCAATGCGCCAGCCACATTCCAAAGATGCATGCAAGCCATATTTGCCGATTTGATTGAGAAAACAATTGAAGTTGTTATGGATGATTTCTCCGTCTTTGGAGCGTCATTTGATTTGTGCTTGGAAAATTTGAACACCGTCTTGAAGAGGTGTGTGGATACGAATTTGGTCTTGAATTGGGAAAAATGCAATTTCATGGTGACCGAGGGAATTGTCCTTGGCCACAAAATATCTTCAAGAGGAATCGAGGTGGATAAAGCAAAGATTGATGTGATCGAGACGCTTCCCCCACCTACCAATATCAAAGGCATTCGGAGCTTTCTAGGACATGCGGGATTCTATCGAAGGTTCATCAAAGACTTCTCAAAGATAGCCAAGCCTTTGAGCAACTTGCTCAACAAAGATAAGTCCTTCTTATTTGATAGAGATTGTTTAATGGCTTTTGAAAAATTGAAAGAAAATTTGATCAATGCACCCATAATCACCGCGCCTAATTGGAAACTTGATCATCCTGGACCGTCGAGCTCTACCGACGTTAAACAAAGCGCTTGTTGGGAGGCACCCCAACATTGTAAGTATTTATGTTGCACTTATTTTGACATGTCCCTTTTGTTAATTTGCTGTTTTTCAAAAAAAAAATTTTAAGTTCTGCAGGTCGCGCTTAGCACGCATTTTGACCCATCTGGCAGAAACTTTCGCGCTTAGCGCGGTCTGTGAGATTTTTAAAAAAATTATTTTTCAAAAACCGGTTTTTCTTGGGCCCAACTTAAGCTTGGGTTAATTGTAAATAAAATAGGGTTAGTTTCACTTTGTTTTTCACTTTTCCCTCTTCATTAACAACTCTCTCAAGAAATTCAAAAACCCCAACCCCAAATCAACAAATTTGTGTGAATTCCTTGTTCAAATCATCAACCCAAGCATCAAAGTAAGTTATTTTATCATTTTCCCTTTTCAATTTCGCTATTTTCTGCTGTTTAGGTTAGATTTTGGAAACCTAGGTTTTGGAATTTAGGGTTTTTCTCTTAGGATTAGGTTGTTTAGATTGTAGAGAATGTTTAGATTAGGATTTTCGTTGCTATTAGGTCTGTTTGTTTGGAGAAATTTCTGTTTTTACAGAAGAATTTTTCTGGAAATCGCAGAGCGCGCTCAGCGCGGTCTGCAGAATTTTGAAAAATTCTTCTACTGTGTTTTTGAATTGTCTGTTGTGTCTTGATGCTTTGGTTGATTGGTTTCTACTGCTGTTTGCATGAATTATCTCTAACGGGCATTTCGGTGTCGATTTTCGTTGATTTTTGTGTTGTTTTCAGATGGCTCCTAAACGACAACGGGTTTCTTCCGCCGGGGCTGGGTCCTCTCGATCAGTTCCTTTTGATGGTGACCGTTTTCTAGGGCCTTCCCAAGAGGCAAGATACAAAGAGCTCGAGGAGCGGAACATTTGGACCGAGCGGATCATCCGGCTCCGAGAGCAAGGCCATTACCATACCCCCGATGTAATCTTGGACAACTATGGTTTGGGTGTTCTGTGTGAGCCCCAGACCAAAGTTAATGTTGAGCTGGTAAGGGAGTTCTATGCCAACGCCATTCCGACCGAAGGGCGAGAGTTTCCTTTCACTTCTGTTGTGAGGGGCAAGTTGGTTTCCTTCTCTCGCACTGCTATCAACAATTACCTGGGCATTAACTGGACAGCCCCAGAGGATCAGTTGGATATCTACCATGAGCACCTGGCTCGTGGTAATTGGGATCACGCTATGTTGCAGAGGAAGCTATGTTTGTCCGGGAACTCTTATGAGTTGAATAGGGCGGGCCAACCACTGAAATTCAATCGGTCCAACCTAAAGACTAGTGCCCGTGTGCTGATGTATGTGGCCCTTTATAATCTGAGACCTAGAAGCCACACATCTTCTATTCCCATGGAGACCGTCGGCCTCATTGCTTATATGCTCGATGAGGAGCAAATTGATTTTGGTCGGCTTATTGCTAACGAGCTAAAGAGGGTCGCATTGAGTTATACCTCCAGAGGGGAGCGTATAAAATGTGCCCTAACTTATCCTGGGTTGATAATGGGCCTTCTGAAAAGGGCCAAAGTTGTTTTTCCTGCTGTGGGGCACCTTACTATAGATGGGATCATTGATGATAACTATTGTGATCGCTATTGTAGGGCCCTGGATGATAACTCTGCTGCCCAAGCTGTCCCTGTAGCTGCTGCACTTCCTCAGGCCAGTCCAGCTGAAGAGTGGAACCGGGCTATGCATTTTGCTCATCAGCGAGCATTTATGTATATGCACGAGAGCATGGAGCAACTCGCGTTGCAAATCAGAGAGTCGGGGGTGAATCACTTCACTCGTACGAGCCAGGATATGAGTGCTTATGCCAGTTGGCCCGAGGTCGGGCCAAGTGCAGAGGAGGAGGTGGATGATGCTGATGGTGTTGAGGAGAGTGATGATGATGGAGAGGGTGGTTCTGATTCTGAATCTGAGACTCCTGGAGATTCCATCCTCGAGGCGTCAGATTGATTTTCCTTTATTGTTTTTATTTTTATTTTTAGCACTTTTAGTTTTTAGTTTTATTTTCTTTTAGACTTTTGAATTTTGTTGGTTGCCATCCATTTTTAGGATGTGCTTGTAATTCCAATTTGCATTTTGTAGGCATGGAGCTTAAATACTTTTTAGTTTAAAACACCATTTTGGGGTGTCTTTTATTTTATTTTATTTCGTTTTATTTTATTTTTAGATTATAGTTTATTTATTTTAAATTGTACTTCTTTTGCTTGTCCCGATTTTTCAACGGAACTCAAAAGCAAGTAAGTGTGTTTCACCAAAGTGATGGTGATGATATAATTCTCGACTCAATCCTCAAATAAGGTACATATTTAATCGTTTTATAGAATATTAACATGTCTATGAAATTTGTGCTTTATGCAAATATCTTGGCATGTACAAAAAATTTGTGTTCACATTCGAATCATTAGGACTTAAACCACAAAGGTGAGAGGCTTTCCACCTTATACCAAATATTGAGTGTCTAATAGTTTTGTTAACTCGTGTGATTCATGCTTAATCTTCATTTGTTTGTGATATTTTGGAAACTTAGAGATGATCAAGGCAATTTTTGTGCATTATGAGAAAAACCATCAATTCCAAAAGGGCCTCAACTAACCGTGAGTGAGTGAATCCTTGTGAACCCTTTTGAGCTTAAATTGCATTTGTAGGATGAATTTATCAAATCAACTAATTGTTAAGTAGGCCACTTAATAGTTGTTGATAATCTTTGAAAATTCAATGATGATTCATTCTATAAATTTTCTTGTTTGTGAATACCAACCCTTTTTGTTGATTAACCCTTTGAAGAGCATGTTCTTGAATAAAAAAGGATTGATATAAATGAAGTTGGGGAGGTTGATCAAAAAGAACATAGAATTGATGACACAATGATCCTAAAGAAAAAATAAGAGAAAAGAAAAATACAAAAGAAGAAAAATTTGTGTATGAAAAGAAAACAAAAGAAAAGAAAAAGGAGGATCATTGTGTGAAAAAAAAAAGTGGTTGTGAATAATAAGAAGGAAATGGAAATGAGTTTGTGAAATGCTCTTCATATTCTTTAACCCAATTTGTTTCAATGGCTGTGTACTTAAATATCCCTTGTTTCTAACCTAGGCCAAGTTACAACCCTTGAAAGTCCTTAGTGATCTTTGTTTCCAATTTGTTCATTTAACTTGTTTTGATGAAGGCATGAATTCTTCTAGATGTGCATGACTATTAGTGAGAGTGTTTAGTCATTTGTAAATATTTCATTTTGTTCTTCATGAATATTGAAGAAATCATTAGGTGATTCAAGTGTGAACATATCTTTTACTTTGTCTACATGTGTTGATATATTGTGTTTAGAACTTAATTCATATCCATGTTGTGTTTCGAAGAAGCGATCGATGTTTGCTTTTGCCGGGTATGTTGAGTTTGAACCATCATTCTTGTGTGAGTTGCATGCTTACATTTTGTTTCTTCTTGCTTTGTGATATTATTGACTTTTGTTTGAGGACAAACAAAGAAGCAAGTTGGGGAGAGTTGTTAAGGACCAAATTGTAGCTATTTTGTACATGATTTTGTGGTCCTTAACAATGCCTTTTTAATTAATTAGTAGTATTTATTCTAGTATTTTGGTTTAATTATGTTTTTATTTAGTTTTTGTTTATAATACATTATTTAACTTAGTTTACTTTTAAATTGTAGGTTTTTAATATTGATTCTCTCAAGCTTGGATTCAAGGACACTTGAAGAGCTTTTGGGATAATTCTTTTTGAATGAATTTTTAAAAGAAGGAGCATGCTTCAGGTCGCGCTCAGCGCGGTTGCAGCATGAGCGCGCTCAGCGCGAATAACCGGGCTTAGCGCGGTCTGCGAAAAACAGAAAAAGGACAGACCCATGCTTTCACCTTTTCAGCCACCTAATCCATCAATTCCAGCTGGCTTTTGGGGTGAAAAAGGGTGGAACATCACTTCTTCATGATTATGATTCATTATTGTAAATTAGGGCATAGAATTTGTAAGAAAAAAACATAGTTTTTCCTCTTGATTCTTCATGTTCATCATCTCCTCCAACAATCTTGTGAGCAAAGCAACCATGGAAATGTGTGGCTAAGTTCTTTTTGTGTCAAGATTAGAGGTAGTTGATCTAACTAGTATGTATTTATTTTAATCCATTTGTGTATGAACATGGTTGATGATTAATATAGTTGAATATCTTTGTTCTTCATCTTTATGCTTTGAATCTTGTTTGAAAAAGGATGCTTCAAAGTAAACCTAGGATATTCATCCACTAATGAACAAATGCTATAACTAGATTTGTGTGTTAGTGTTTACAAATATTGAGCTTAATGTTTATCATGTCAATAGTTGTGGTGAGAAATCATTCAAGGATTAACATGATAAAACTCACAACCTTGGTGAGAAATCAACAAGATTGAGAGGATATGTATTTATAGAAATCATCAAACTAGTTCATCACTTGATTAATAGAATGCATATGAAATTAGGTCAATGAAACTAATCTTGACATGCTTCCATCAATTAAAAACAAACTCCAACTCTCTTGAATCTAAACCATAACTCTCTTTTGAAAAGACTATTTTAGTTATTTGCTTGGAAGTTCATGATACTAGTAGCTTAGAAAACAAACCCTTTGGTCACTTAAATCTTAAAATACATTTTGCTATTGAAAGACTACAATATACACCAATCCCTGTGGAATCGATAATTAAAAATACTTGTTCGCGGAAATATCCTACAACAAAATGGCGCCATTGCCGGGGATTGGCATTTGATATTGCTAGTATCGCAATAGTTGTGTGTTTTAAGATATTTTTCTACTAATCTCTCTTTGTTTCTTTTGTGTGGCTAGACTTTTTCAGGAATTAGTTTATGCGAGGAAGTGTTCCGACCGATCAACTCCTTTTCGATCCCGAAATTGAAAGGACGGTAAGAAGACTTAATAGTAGTGCTAAAAGAAGGAAAAGACTAGCTAGGCAAAGGCAAGAAAGAGGAGAAAGAGGAGAATCATCTACTTCTTCTACACCACCCGTGTTAGGAGAGGTCACTATGGCGGAAAATCAACCACCACCACCACCACCGAGGGGCCCATGTGTAAATAGCCCTCGTCACACCGCTCAATTTGCTCGCCAAGCAAATGCAAGGTTCATGGAGATGAAGACGGGCTTGCTCCAACTTCTTTATGTAAGTCCTTTTCATGGCCATGATCATGAAGATCCTTACACCCACCTCACTAAGTTCTATGAGATCGCGGGAGCGTCCGGAGCTCCGGAAGACCAAGAGGAGCAATACTTTCAAAGGCTTTTCCCTCATTCTTTAGTGGGAAAAGAAAAGGATTGGTATCTAGACCAACTACAAGAGACAATGACAAATTGGAATGTGTTGGAGGAAAAATTCCTTGAAAGATTTTTTCCTCAATCACGTTTCATGGAGGCAAAAACCGCGATTTCGGTATTTTCACAAGGAGTTAACGAGCCTTTGAATAGGGCTTGGGAAAGGTATAAGTCCATGCTTAGAAAGTGTCTTAGCCATGGTTTTGACGAGATCACCCAAATTCATATCTTCCGAAATGGTCTCCAACCTCAACATAAATTGTTGTTGGATGCTACGGCGGGAGGTTCTTTGATGGCAAAAACACCATATGAAGCAATTCAAATAATTGAGAAGATGGGAAGGAATGACCACCAAACTCAACATGATCAAGGAGGTGCGCAAGTAAAAACGGGAGTTCTTGAAATTGGCTCTAGTCACGAAGCACTTGTAGCGCAAAACAAATTGTTTGCAAAACAAGTTGAAGAATTGACAAAGCAAATGGCAAAGCTTCCTCAACAAATCATGGAGATGCAAGGATCATCTAACAAGCAAACTCAACAAATTGCTTGTTGTGAATTGTGTAAGGGGGATCACAAAACTGGATTTTGTCCTCCGGAAAATGAAGAAGCAAATTATATGGCCAACCAAGGGCAAGGATACCAACAACGAGCTCCTTATCCTTATCATAATCAAGGCCAAGTTACCAACAAAGAGGTAACCAAGGTTATCAAGGCGGGTGGAGACAAGACAACAACAATCAAGCTAGGCAAAATTCGTATCAAACTCAAAATCAAAATTAAGCTCAACCTCAAAATCAACCTCAAAATCAAGCAAGATCTTCCAACATTCAAGACACCCTAGCTCAATTCATGCAAGCTTCTATGGCAAACCAAAAGAGCACGGAGGCATCTATCAAGAATTTGGAAACTCAAATGGGGCAATTAGCAAAGCAAATTTCCGACCAAAGTGCCTCGACATCATTTTCTCCAACTACTCAAGCAAATCCTAAGGAGCATTGCAAAGCTATTACAACTAGAAGTGGTAAAGTTTGCGATGAAAAAATGAAAGTTGTTGAAAAGAAAAAGAAAGTAGTGGAGAGAAAAGATCAAGTGGAGAAGGATGAAGAAGTAGTAGAGGAGGAGGTAGTAGTTGAAAAAGATGATGAGGTTGTAGTTGAAAAAAATAATGATGTTGATGTGGGGGATGATTTAGTTGAAAATGATGTTGTAGTCGGAAATAAAAATGAGAATGGTGTAGTTGAAAAGGAGAAAGCGGAGGAAAAGAAGAAGAAAATGAGAAAGGGAAAGGAGAAGGAAGTCACTCTACCCTTAAGAAACTTACCTTATCCTCACCTTCCCTCTAAAAAAGATGATGCTAAGCACTATGCTTGGTTTGTGGATATTTTTAAGCAATTGCAAATTAATATTCCATTCACCGAGGCATTAGAGCAAATGCCTAAATATGCAAAATTCATGAAGGACATATTGACAAAAAAGAAGCGGTACACGGATCAAGAAACTATAATGGTTGATGCAAGTTGTAGTGCGATAATTCAACGCACTATTCCAAAAAAAGAAAGTGATTCGGGGCGTGTAACCTTGCCCGTTACCATTGGGGATGTCTATGTCGGCAAAGGATTAATTGACTTGGGATCAAGTATCAATTTGATTCCATTATCCATTGTAAAGAGGTTGGGGGAAATCGAATTGAAGCCTACAAAAATGACGTTGCAATTGGCGGACAAGTCTATTACTCGCCCGCATGGTGTAGCTTTAGACTTGTTGGTAAAAGTGGACAAATTCTTTTTCCCGGTTGACTTTGTTGTGATAGATATGGAGGAACACGTGGATGCACCTCTAATTCTAGGCCGTCCATTCATGAAGACGGCTAGAATGATGATTGACATTGATGATGGCTTAATGAAGGTGAGGGTTCAAGATGAAGAAATTTGCTTTAATCTTTTTGAAGCCATGAAGCATCCAATAGATAAGAAAGATTATTTCAAAATTGATGTTATCGAGGAATCAATAGAAGAAGTGAATGATGATGATGATAGGCGGGAGCTTGAGGAGTGTTTAGAAGGAGTGGAGATTTCCAAGGAAATGCACCCATGGGAAGAAGAAGTGGAAATTTTGAAAAATGATCCCAAAGACGAAGAGCCAAAACTTGAGTTGAAAGCACTACCATCTCACTTGAAGTATGTGTTTCTTGAGGAGGGAGGTAAGAAACCCGTAATCATTAGCAATACATTATCGGAGAAGGAGGAGGAAAGCTTAATTCAAGTTTTGAAATCTAACAAAAATGCGATTGGTTGGGTTTTAGCTGATTTGAAAGGCATAAGCCCAGCCTATTGTATGCATAACATCATGATGGAGGAAGAGTACAAACCGGTAGCCCAACCTCAGAGGCGTTTGAATCCGGTGATGAAGGAAGTAGTTCGAAAAGAAGTGGTGAAGATGTTAGAAGCGGGGATGATTTATCCAATTTCGGATAGTACTTGGGTGAGTCCGGTGCATGTGGTTCCGAAAAAAGGAGGGTTGACGGTTGTGTCGAATGATAAAGATGAATTAGTGCCGACAAGAAAAGTAACGGGATGGAGAATGTGCATCGACTACCGAAGGCTTAACAAAGCAACACGGAAGGATCACTTTCCTCTTCCGTTCATGGACCAAATGTTGGAAAGACTCGCAGGTCAACAATATTATTGCTTCTTGGATGTTTACTCGGGGTACAATCAAATATCGGTGAATCCGGAAGATCACGAGAAGACGGCTTTCACATTTCCTTTTGGAATATTCGCGTATAGACGTATGCCTTTCGGCTTATGCAATGCGCCAGCCACATTCCAAAGATGCATGCAAGCCATATTTGCCGATTTGATTGAGAAAACAATTGAAGTTGTTATGGATGATTTCTCCGTCTTTGGAGCGTCATTTGATTTGTGCTTGGGAAAATTTGAACACCGTCTTGAAGAGGTGTGTGGATACGAATTTGGTCTTGAATTGGGAAAAATGCAATTTCATGGTGACCGAGGGAATTGTCCTTGGCCACAAAATATCTTCAAGAGGAATCGAGGTGGATAAAGCAAAGATTGATGTGATCGAGACGCTTCCCCCACCTACCAATATCAAAGGCATTCGGAGCTTTCTAGGACATGCGGGATTCTATCGAAGGTTCATCAAAGACTTCTCAAAGATAGCCAAGCCTTTGAGCAACTTGCTCAACAAAGATAAGTCCTTCTTATTTGATAGAGATTGTTTAATGGCTTTTGAAAAATTGAAAGAAAATTTGATCAATGCACCCATAATCACCGCGCCTAATTGGAAACTTGATCATCCTGGACCGTCGAGCTCTACCGACGTTAAACAAAGCGCTTGTTGGGAGGCACCCCAACATTGTAAGTATTTATGTTGCACTTATTTTGACATGTCCCTTTTGTTAATTTGCTGTTTTTCAAAAAAAAAATTTTAAGTTCTGCAGGTCGCGCTTAGCACGCATTTTGACCCATCTGGCAGAAACTTTCGCGCTTAGCGCGGTCTGTGAGATTTTTAAAAAAATTATTTTTCAAAAACCGGTTTTTCTTGGGCCCAACTTAAGCTTGGGTTAATTGTAAATAAAATAGGGTTAGTTTCACTTTGTTTTTCACTTTTCCCTCTTCATTCAAAACTCTCTCAAGAAATTCAAAAACCCCAACCCCAAATCAACAAATTCTTGCGAATCTCTTGTTCCAATCATCAACCCAAGCATCTAAGTGAGTTTTTCTATGGTTTTCCCTTTTCAATTTCGCTATTTTCTACTGTTTAGGTTAGATTTTGGAAACCTAGGTTTTGGAATTTAGGATTTTTCTCTTAGGATTAGGTTGTTTAGATTGTAGAGAATGCTTAGATTAGGATTTTTGTTGCTATTAGGTCTGATTGTTTGGAGAAATTTCTGTTTTTACAGAAGAATTTTTCTGGAAATCGCAGAGCGCGCTCAGCGCGGTCTGTAGAATTCTGAAAAATTCTTCTGCTATGTTTTTGAATTGTCCGTTGTGTCTAGATGCTTTGGTTGATTGATTTCTACTACTGTTTGCATGAATTATCTCTAACGGGCATTTCGGTGTCGATTTTCGTTGATTTTTGTGTTGTTTTCAGATGGCTCCTAAACGACAACGGGTTTCTTTCGCCGGGGTTAGGTCCTCTCGATCCGTTCCTTTTGATGGTGATCGTTTTCTAGGGCCTGCTCAAGAGGCAAGATACAAAGAGCTCGAGGAGCGGAACATTTGGACCGAGCGGATCATCCGGCTCCGAGAGCAAGGCCATTACCATACCCCCGATGTAATCTTGGACAACTATGGTTTGGGTGTTCTGTGTGAGCCCCAGACCAAAGTTAATGTTGAGCTGGTAAGGGAGTTCTATGCCAACGCCATTCCGACCGAAGGGCGAGAGTTTCCTTTCACTTCTGTTGTGAGGGGCAAGTTGGTTTCCTTCTCTCGCACTGCTATCAACAATTACCTGGGCATTAACTGGACAGCCCCAGAGGATCAGTTGGATATCTACCATGAGCACCTGGCTCGTGGTAATTGGGATCACGCTATGTTGCAGAGGAAGCTATGTTTGTCCGGGAACTCTTATGAGTTGAATAGGGCGGGCCAACCACTGAAATTCAATCGGTCCAACCTAAAGACTAGTGCCCGTGTGCTGATGTATGTGGCCCTTTATAATCTGAGACCTAGAAGCCACACATCTTCTATTCCCATGGAGACCGTCGGCCTCATTGCTTATATGCTCGATGAGGAGCAAATTGATTTTGGTCGGCTTATTGCTAACGAGCTAAAGAGGGTCGCATTGAGTTATACCTCCAGAGGGGAGCGTATAAAATGTGCCCTAACTTATCCTGGGTTGATAATGGGCCTTCTGAAAAGGGCCAAAGTTGTTTTTCCTGCTGTGGGGCACCTTACTATAGATGGGATCATTGATGATAACTATTGTGATCGCTATTGTAGGGCCCTGGATGATAACTCTGCTGCCCAAGCTGTCCCTGTAGCTGCTGCACTTCCTCAGGCCAGTCCAGCTGAAGAGTGGAACCGGGCTATGCATTTTGCTCATCAGCGAGCATTTATGTATATGCACGAGAGCATGGAGCAACTCGCGTTGCAAATCAGAGAGTCGGGGGTGAATCACTTCACTCGTACGAGCCAGGATATGAGTGCTTATGCCAGTTGGCCCGAGGTCGGGCCAAGTGCAGAGGAGGAGGTGGATGATGCTGATGGTGTTGAGGAGAGTGATGATGATGGAGAGGGTGGTTCTGATTCTGAATCTGAGACTCCTGGAGATTCCATCCTCGAGGCGTCAGATTGATTTTCCTTTATTGTTTTTATTTTTATTTTTAGCACTTTTAGTTTTTAGTTTTATTTTCTTTTAGACTTTTGAATTTTGTTGGTTGCCATCCATTTTTAGGATGTGCTTGTAATTCCAATTTGCATTTTGTAGGCATGGAGCTTAAATACTTTTTAGTTTAAAACACCATTTTGGGGTGTCTTTTATTTTATTTTATTTCGTTTTATTTTATTTTTAGATTATAGTTTATTTATTTTAAATTGTACTTCTTTTGCTTGTCCCGATTTTTCAACGGAACTCAAAAGCAAGTAAGTGTGTTTCACCAAAGTGATGGTGATGATATAATTCTCGACTCAATCCTCAAATAAGGTACATATTTAATCGTTTTATAGAATATTAACATGTCTATGAAATTTGTGCTTTATGCAAATATCTTGGCATGTACAAAAAATTTGTGTTCACATTCGAATCATTAGGACTTAAACCACAAAGGTGAGAGGCTTTCCACCTTATACCAAATATTGAGTGTCTAATAGTTTTGTTAACTCGTGTGATTCATGCTTAATCTTCATTTGTTTGTGATATTTTGGAAACTTAGAGATGATCAAGGCAATTTTTGTGCATTATGAGAAAAACCATCAATTCCAAAAGGGCCTCAACTAACCGTGAGTGAGTGAATCCTTGTGAACCCTTTTGAGCTTAAATTGCATTTGTAGGATGAATTTATCAAATCAACTAATTGTTAAGTAGGCCACTTAATAGTTGTTGATAATCTTTGAAAATTCAATGATGATTCATTCTATAAATTTTCTTGTTTGTGAATACCAACCCTTTTTGTTGATTAACCCTTTGAAGAGCATGTTCTTGAATAAAAAAGGATTGATATAAATGAAGTTGGGGAGGTTGATCAAAAAGAACATAGAATTGATGACACAATGATCCTAAAGAAAAAATAAGAGAAAAGAAAAATACAAAAGAAGAAAAATTTGTGTATGAAAAGAAAACAAAAGAAAAGAAAAAGGAGGATCATTGTGTGAAAAAAAAAAGTGGTTGTGAATAATAAGAAGGAAATGGAAATGAGTTTGTGAAATGCTCTTCATATTCTTTAACCCAATTTGTTTCAATGGCTGTGTACTTAAATATCCCTTGTTTCTAACCTAGGCCAAGTTACAACCCTTGAAAGTCCTTAGTGATCTTTGTTTCCAATTTGTTCATTTAACTTGTTTTGATGAAGGCATGAATTCTTCTAGATGTGCATGACTATTAGTGAGAGTGTTTAGTCATTTGTAAATATTTCATTTTGTTCTTCATGAATATTGAAGAAATCATTAGGTGATTCAAGTGTGAACATATCTTTTACTTTGTCTACATGTGTTGATATATTGTGTTTAGAACTTAATTCATATCCATGTTGTGTTTCGAAGAAGCGATCGATGTTTGCTTTTGCCGGGTATGTTGAGTTTGAACCATCATTCTTGTGTGAGTTGCATGCTTACATTTTGTTTCTTCTTGCTTTGTGATATTATTGACTTTTGTTTGAGGACAAACAAAGAAGCAAGTTGGGGAGAGTTGTTAAGGACCAAATTGTAGCTATTTTGTACATGATTTTGTGGTCCTTAACAATGCCTTTTTAATTAATTAGTAGTATTTATTCAAGTATTTTGGTTTAATTATGTTTTTATTTAGTTTTTGTTTATAATACATTATTTAACTTAGTTTACTTTTAAATTGTAGGTTTTTAATATTGATTCTCTCAAGCTTGGATTCAAGGACACTTGAAGAGCTTTTGGGATGATTCTTTTTGAATGAATTTTTGGAAGAAGGAGCATGCTTCAGGTCGCGCTCAGCGCGGTTGCAGCATGAGCGCGCTCAGCGCGAATAACCGGGCTTAGCGCGGTCTGCGAAAAGCAGAAAAAGGACAGACCCATGCTTTCACCTTTTCAGCCACCTAATCCATCAATTCCAGCTGGCTTTTGGGGTGAAAAAGGGTGGAACATCACTTCTTCATGATTATGATTCATTATTGTAAATTAGGGCATAGAATTTGTAAGAAAAAAACATAGTTTTTCCTCTTGATTCTTCATGTTCATCATCTCCTCCAACAATCTTGTGAGCAAAGCAACCATGGAAATGTGTGGCTAAGTTCTTTTTGTGTCAAGATTAGAGGTAGTTGATCTAACTAGTATGTATTTATTTTAATCCATTTGTGTATGAACATGGTTGATGATTAATATAGTTGAATATCTTTGTTCTTCATCTTTATGCTTTGAATCTTGTTTGAAAAAGGATGCTTCAAAGTAGACCTAGGATATTCATCCACTAATGAACAAATGCTATAACTAGATTTGTGTGTTAGTGTTTACAAATATTGAGCTTAATGTTTATCATGTCAATAGTTGTGGTGAGAAATCATTCAAGGATTAACATGATAAAACTCACAACCTTGGTGAGAAATCAACAAGATTGAGAGGATATGTATTTATAGAAATCATCAAACTAGTTCATCACTTGATTAATAGAATGCATATGAAATTAGGTCAATGAAACTAATCTTGACATGCTTCCATCAATTAAAAACAAACTCCAACTCTCTTGAATCTAAACCATAACTCTCTTTTGAAAAGACTATTTTAGTTATTTGCTTGGAAGTTCATGATACTAGTAGCTTAGAAAACAAACCCTTTGGTCACTTAAATCTTAAAATACATTTTGCTATTGAAAGACTACAATATACACCAATCCCTGTGGAATCGATAATTAAAAATACTTGTTCGCGGAAATATCCTACAACAAAATGGCGCCATTGCCGGGGATTGGCATTTGATATTGCTAGTATCGCAATAGTTGTGTGTTTTAAGATATTTTTCTACTAATCTCTCTTTGTTTCTTTTGTGTGGCTAGACTTTTTCAGGAATTAGTTTATGCGAGGAAGTGTTCCGACCGATCAACTCCTTTTCGATCCCGAAATTGAAAGGACGGTAAGAAGACTTAATAGTAGTGCTAAAAGAAGGAAAAGACTAGCTAGGCAAAGGCAAGAAAGAGGAGAAAGAGGAGAATCATCTACTTCTTCTACACCACCCGTGTTAGGAGAGGTCACTATGGCGGAAAATCAACCACCACCACCACCACCGAGGGGCCCATGTGTAAATAGCCCTCGTCACACCGCTCAATTTGCTCGCCAAGCAAATGCAAGGTTCATGGAGATGAAGACGGGCTTGCTCCAACTTCTTTATGTAAGTCCTTTTCATGGCCATGATCATGAAGATCCTTACACCCACCTCACTAAGTTCTATGAGATCGCGGGAGCGTCCGGAGCTCCGGAAGACCAAGAGGAGCAATACTTTCAAAGGCTTTTCCCTCATTCTTTAGTGGGAAAAGAAAAGGATTGGTATCTAGACCAACTACAAGAGACAATGACAAATTGGAATGTGTTGGAGGAAAAATTCCTTGAAAGATTTTTTCCTCAATCACGTTTCATGGAGGCAAAAACCGCGATTTCGGTATTTTCACAAGGAGTTAACGAGCCTTTGAATAGGGCTTGGGAAAGGTATAAGTCCATGCTTAGAAAGTGTCTTAGCCATGGTTTTGACGAGATCACCCAAATTCATATCTTCCGAAATGGTCTCCAACCTCAACATAAATTGTTGTTGGATGCTACGGCGGGAGGTTCTTTGATGGCAAAAACACCATATGAAGCAATTCAAATAATTGAGAAGATGGGAAGGAATGACCACCAAACTCAACATGATCAAGGAGGTGCGCAAGTAAAAACGGGAGTTCTTGAAATTGGCTCTAGTCACGAAGCACTTGTAGCGCAAAACAAATTGTTTGCAAAACAAGTTGAAGAATTGACAAAGCAAATGGCAAAGCTTCCTCAACAAATCATGGAGATGCAAGGATCATCTAACAAGCAAACTCAACAAATTGCTTGTTGTGAATTGTGTAAGGGGGATCACAAAACTGGATTTTGTCCTCCGGAAAATGAAGAAGCAAATTATATGGCCAACCAAGGGCAAGGATACCAACAACGAGCTCCTTATCCTTATCATAATCAAGGCCAAGTTACCAACAAAGAGGTAACCAAGGTTATCAAGGCGGGTGGAGACAAGACAACAACAATCAAGCTAGGCAAAATTCGTATCAAACTCAAAATCAAAATTAAGCTCAACCTCAAAATCAACCTCAAAATCAAGCAAGATCTTCCAACATTCAAGACACCCTAGCTCAATTCATGCAAGCTTCTATGGCAAACCAAAAGAGCACGGAGGCATCTATCAAGAATTTGGAAACTCAAATGGGGCAATTAGCAAAGCAAATTTCCGACCAAAGTGCCTCGACATCATTTTCTCCAACTACTCAAGCAAATCCTAAGGAGCATTGCAAAGCTATTACAACTAGAAGTGGTAAAGTTTGCGATGAAAAAATGAAAGTTGTTGAAAAGAAAAAGAAAGTAGTGGAGAGAAAAGATCAAGTGGAGAAGGATGAAGAAGTAGTAGAGGAGGAGGTAGTAGTTGAAAAAGATGATGAGGTTGTAGTTGAAAAAAATAATGATGTTGATGTGGGGGATGATTTAGTTGAAAATGATGTTGTAGTCGGAAATAAAAATGAGAATGGTGTAGTTGAAAAGGAGAAAGCGGAGGAAAAGAAGAAGAAAATGAGAAAGGGAAAGGAGAAGGAAGTCACTCTACCCTTAAGAAACTTACCTTATCCTCACCTTCCCTCTAAAAAAGATGATGCTAAGCACTATGCTTGGTTTGTGGATATTTTTAAGCAATTGCAAATTAATATTCCATTCACCGAGGCATTAGAGCAAATGCCTAAATATGCAAAATTCATGAAGGACATATTGACAAAAAAGAAGCGGTACACGGATCAAGAAACTATAATGGTTGATGCAAGTTGTAGTGCGATAATTCAACGCACTATTCCAAAAAAAGAAAGTGATTCGGGGCGTGTAACCTTGCCCGTTACCATTGGGGATGTCTATGTCGGCAAAGGATTAATTGACTTGGGATCAAGTATCAATTTGATTCCATTATCCATTGTAAAGAGGTTGGGGGAAATCGAATTGAAGCCTACAAAAATGACGTTGCAATTGGCGGACAAGTCTATTACTCGCCCGCATGGTGTAGCTTTAGACTTGTTGGTAAAAGTGGACAAATTCTTTTTCCCGGTTGACTTTGTTGTGATAGATATGGAGGAACACGTGGATGCACCTCTAATTCTAGGCCGTCCATTCATGAAGACGGCTAGAATGATGATTGACATTGATGATGGCTTAATGAAGGTGAGGGTTCAAGATGAAGAAATTTGCTTTAATCTTTTTGAAGCCATGAAGCATCCAATAGATAAGAAAGATTATTTCAAAATTGATGTTATCGAGGAATCAATAGAAGAAGTGAATGATGATGATGATAGGCGGGAGCTTGAGGAGTGTTTAGAAGGAGTGGAGATTTCCAAGGAAATGCACCCATGGGAAGAAGAAGTGGAAATTTTGAAAAATGATCCCAAAGACGAAGAGCCAAAACTTGAGTTGAAAGCACTACCATCTCACTTGAAGTATGTGTTTCTTGAGGAGGGAGGTAAGAAACCCGTAATCATTAGCAATACATTATCGGAGAAGGAGGAGGAAAGCTTAATTCAAGTTTTGAAATCTAACAAAAATGCGATTGGTTGGGTTTTAGCTGATTTGAAAGGCATAAGCCCAGCCTATTGTATGCATAACATCATGATGGAGGAAGAGTACAAACCGGTAGCCCAACCTCAGAGGCGTTTGAATCCGGTGATGAAGGAAGTAGTTCGAAAAGAAGTGGTGAAGATGTTAGAAGCGGGGATGATTTATCCAATTTCGGATAGTACTTGGGTGAGTCCGGTGCATGTGGTTCCGAAAAAAGGAGGGTTGACGGTTGTGTCGAATGATAAAGATGAATTAGTGCCGACAAGAAAAGTAACGGGATGGAGAATGTGCATCGACTACCGAAGGCTTAACAAAGCAACACGGAAGGATCACTTTCCTCTTCCGTTCATGGACCAAATGTTGGAAAGACTCGCAGGTCAACAATATTATTGCTTCTTGGATGTTTACTCGGGGTACAATCAAATATCGGTGAATCCGGAAGATCACGAGAAGACGGCTTTCACATTTCCTTTTGGAATATTCGCGTATAGACGTATGCCTTTCGGCTTATGCAATGCGCCAGCCACATTCCAAAGATGCATGCAAGCCATATTTGCCGATTTGATTGAGAAAACAATTGAAGTTGTTATGGATGATTTCTCCGTCTTTGGAGCGTCATTTGATTTGTGCTTGGAAAATTTGAACACCGTCTTGAAGAGGTGTGTGGATACGAATTTGGTCTTGAATTGGGAAAAATGCAATTTCATGGTGACCGAGGGAATTGTCCTTGGCCACAAAATATCTTCAAGAGGAATCGAGGTGGATAAAGCAAAGATTGATGTGATCGAGACGCTTCCCCCACCTACCAATATCAAAGGCATTCGGAGCTTTCTAGGACATGCGGGATTCTATCGAAGGTTCATCAAAGACTTCTCAAAGATAGCCAAGCCTTTGAGCAACTTGCTCAACAAAGATAAGTCCTTCTTATTTGATAGAGATTGTTTAATGGCTTTTGAAAAATTGAAAGAAAATTTGATCAATGCACCCATAATCACCGCGCCTAATTGGAAACTTGATCATCCTGGACCGTCGAGCTCTACCGACGTTAAACAAAGCGCTTGTTGGGAGGCACCCCAACATTGTAAGTATTTATGTTGCACTTATTTTGACATGTCCCTTTTGTTAATTTGCTGTTTTTCAAAAAAAAAATTTTAAGTTCTGCAGGTCGCGCTTAGCACGCATTTTGACCCATCTGGCAGAAACTTTCGCGCTTAGCGCGGTCTGTGAGATTTTTAAAAAAATTATTTTTCAAAAACCGGTTTTTCTTGGGCCCAACTTAAGCTTGGGTTAATTGTAAATAAAATAGGGTTAGTTTCACTTTGTTTTTCACTTTTCCCTCTTCATTCAAAACTCTCTCAAGAAATTCAAAAACCCCAACCCCAAATCAACAAATTCTTGCGAATCTCTTGTTCCAATCATCAACCCAAGCATCTAAGTGAGTTTTTCTATGGTTTTCCCTTTTCAATTTCGCTATTTTCTACTGTTTAGGTTAGATTTTGGAAACCTAGGTTTTGGAATTTAGGATTTTTCTCTTAGGATTAGGTTGTTTAGATTGTAGAGAATGCTTAGATTAGGATTTTTGTTGCTATTAGGTCTGATTGTTTGGAGAAATTTCTGTTTTTACAGAAGAATTTTTCTGGAAATCGCAGAGCGCGCTCAGCGCGGTCTGCAGAATTTTGAAAAATTCTTCTACTGTGTTTTTGAATTGTCTGTTGTGTCTTGATGCTTTGGTTGATTGGTTTCTACTGCTGTTTGCATGAATTATCTCTAACGGGCATTTCGGTGTCGATTTTCGTTGATTTTTGTGTTGTTTTCAGATGGCTCCTAAACGACAACGGGTTTCTTCCGCCGGGGCTGGGTCCTCTCGATCAGTTCCTTTTGATGGTGACCGTTTTCTAGGGCCTTCCCAAGAGGCAAGATACAAAGAGCTCGAGGAGCGGAACATTTGGACCGAGCGGATCATCCGGCTCCGAGAGCAAGGCCATTACCATACCCCCGATGTAATCTTGGACAACTATGGTTTGGGTGTTCTGTGTGAGCCCCAGACCAAAGTTAATGTTGAGCTGGTAAGGGAGTTCTATGCCAACGCCATTCCGACCGAAGGGCGAGAGTTTCCTTTCACTTCTGTTGTGAGGGGCAAGTTGGTTTCCTTCTCTCGCACTGCTATCAACAATTACCTGGGCATTAACTGGACAGCCCCAGAGGATCAGTTGGATATCTACCATGAGCACCTGGCTCGTGGTAATTGGGATCACGCTATGTTGCAGAGGAAGCTATGTTTGTCCGGGAACTCTTATGAGTTGAATAGGGCGGGCCAACCACTGAAATTCAATCGGTCCAACCTAAAGACTAGTGCCCGTGTGCTGATGTATGTGGCCCTTTATAATCTGAGACCTAGAAGCCACACATCTTCTATTCCCATGGAGACCGTCGGCCTCATTGCTTATATGCTCGATGAGGAGCAAATTGATTTTGGTCGGCTTATTGCTAACGAGCTAAAGAGGGTCGCATTGAGTTATACCTCCAGAGGGGAGCGTATAAAATGTGCCCTAACTTATCCTGGGTTGATAATGGGCCTTCTGAAAAGGGCCAAAGTTGTTTTTCCTGCTGTGGGGCACCTTACTATAGATGGGATCATTGATGATAACTATTGTGATCGCTATTGTAGGGCCCTGGATGATAACTCTGCTGCCCAAGCTGTCCCTGTAGCTGCTGCACTTCCTCAGGCCAGTCCAGCTGAAGAGTGGAACCGGGCTATGCATTTTGCTCATCAGCGAGCATTTATGTATATGCACGAGAGCATGGAGCAACTCGCGTTGCAAATCAGAGAGTCGGGGGTGAATCACTTCACTCGTACGAGCCAGGATATGAGTGCTTATGCCAGTTGGCCCGAGGTCGGGCCAAGTGCAGAGGAGGAGGTGGATGATGCTGATGGTGTTGAGGAGAGTGATGATGATGGAGAGGGTGGTTCTGATTCTGAATCTGAGACTCCTGGAGATTCCATCCTCGAGGCGTCAGATTGATTTTCCTTTATTGTTTTTATTTTTATTTTTAGCACTTTTAGTTTTTAGTTTTATTTTCTTTTAGACTTTTGAATTTTGTTGGTTGCCATCCATTTTTAGGATGTGCTTGTAATTCCAATTTGCATTTTGTAGGCATGGAGCTTAAATACTTTTTAGTTTAAAACACCATTTTGGGGTGTCTTTTATTTTATTTTATTTCGTTTTATTTTATTTTTAGATTATAGTTTATTTATTTTAAATTGTACTTCTTTTGCTTGTCCCGATTTTTCAACGGAACTCAAAAGCAAGTAAGTGTGTTTCACCAAAGTGATGGTGATGATATAATTCTCGACTCAATCCTCAAATAAGGTACATATTTAATCGTTTTATAGAATATTAACATGTCTATGAAATTTGTGCTTTATGCAAATATCTTGGCATGTACAAAAAATTTGTGTTCACATTCGAATCATTAGGACTTAAACCACAAAGGTGAGAGGCTTTCCACCTTATACCAAATATTGAGTGTCTAATAGTTTTGTTAACTCGTGTGATTCATGCTTAATCTTCATTTGTTTGTGATATTTTGGAAACTTAGAGATGATCAAGGCAATTTTTGTGCATTATGAGAAAAACCATCAATTCCAAAAGGGCCTCAACTAACCGTGAGTGAGTGAATCCTTGTGAACCCTTTTGAGCTTAAATTGCATTTGTAGGATGAATTTATCAAATCAACTAATTGTTAAGTAGGCCACTTAATAGTTGTTGATAATCTTTGAAAATTCAATGATGATTCATTCTATAAATTTTCTTGTTTGTGAATACCAACCCTTTTTGTTGATTAACCCTTTGAAGAGCATGTTCTTGAATAAAAAAGGATTGATATAAATGAAGTTGGGGAGGTTGATCAAAAAGAACATAGAATTGATGACACAATGATCCTAAAGAAAAAATAAGAGAAAAGAAAAATACAAAAGAAGAAAAATTTGTGTATGAAAAGAAAACAAAAGAAAAGAAAAAGGAGGATCATTGTGTGAAAAAAAAAAGTGGTTGTGAATAATAAGAAGGAAATGGAAATGAGTTTGTGAAATGCTCTTCATATTCTTTAACCCAATTTGTTTCAATGGCTGTGTACTTAAATATCCCTTGTTTCTAACCTAGGCCAAGTTACAACCCTTGAAAGTCCTTAGTGATCTTTGTTTCCAATTTGTTCATTTAACTTGTTTTGATGAAGGCATGAATTCTTCTAGATGTGCATGACTATTAGTGAGAGTGTTTAGTCATTTGTAAATATTTCATTTTGTTCTTCATGAATATTGAAGAAATCATTAGGTGATTCAAGTGTGAACATATCTTTTACTTTGTCTACATGTGTTGATATATTGTGTTTAGAACTTAATTCATATCCATGTTGTGTTTCGAAGAAGCGATCGATGTTTGCTTTTGCCGGGTATGTTGAGTTTGAACCATCATTCTTGTGTGAGTTGCATGCTTACATTTTGTTTCTTCTTGCTTTGTGATATTATTGACTTTTGTTTGAGGACAAACAAAGAAGCAAGTTGGGGAGAGTTGTTAAGGACCAAATTGTAGCTATTTTGTACATGATTTTGTGGTCCTTAACAATTCCTTTTTAATTAATTAGTAGTATTTATTCTAGTATTTTGGTTTAATTATGTTTTTATTTAGTTTTTGTTTATAATACATTATTTAACTTAGTTTACTTTTAAATTGTAGGTTTTTAATATTGATTCTCTCAAGCTTGGATTCAAGGACACTTGAAGAGCTTTTGGGATGATTCTTTTTGAATGAATTTTTGGAAGAAGGAGCATGCTTCAGGTCGCGCTCAGCGCGGTTGCAGCATGAGCGCGCTCAGCGCGAATAACCGGGCTTAGCGCGGTCTGCGAAAAGCAGAAAAAGGACAGACCCATGCTTTCACCTTTTCAGCCACCTAATCCATCAATTCCAGCTGGCTTTTGGGGTGAAAAAGGGTGGAACATCACTTCTTCATGATTATGATTCATTATTGTAAATTAGGGCATAGAATTTGTAAGAAAAAAACATAGTTTTTCCTCTTGATTCTTCATGTTCATCATCTCCTCCAACAATCTTGTGAGCAAAGCAACCATGGAAATGTGTGGCTAAGTTCTTTTTGTGTCAAGATTAGAGGTAGTTGATCTAACTAGTATGTATTTATTTTAATCCATTTGTGTATGAACATGGTTGATGATTAATATAGTTGAATATCTTTGTTCTTCATCTTTATGCTTTGAATCTTGTTTGAAAAAGGATGCTTCAAAGTAGACCTAGGATATTCATCCACTAATGAACAAATGCTATAACTAGATTTGTGTGTTAGTGTTTACAAATATTGAGCTTAATGTTTATCATGTCAATAGTTGTGGTGAGAAATCATTCAAGGATTAACATGATAAAACTCACAACCTTGGTGAGAAATCAACAAGATTGAGAGGATATGTATTTATAGAAATCATCAAACTAGTTCATCACTTGATTAATAGAATGCATATGAAATTAGGTCAATGAAACTAATCTTGACATGCTTCCATCAATTAAAAACAAACTCCAACTCTCTTGAATCTAAACCATAACTCTCTTTTGAAAAGACTATTTTAGTTATTTGCTTGGAAGTTCATGATACTAGTAGCTTAGAAAACAAACCCTTTGGTCACTTAAATCTTAAAATACATTTTGCTATTGAAAGACTACAATATACACCAATCCCTGTGGAATCGATAATTAAAAATACTTGTTCGCGGAAATATCCTACAACAAAATGGCGCCATTGCCGGGGATTGGCATTTGATATTGCTAGTATCGCAATAGTTGTGTGTTTTAAGATATTTTTCTACTAATCTCTCTTTGTTTCTTTTGTGTGGCTAGACTTTTTCAGGAATTAGTTTATGCGAGGAAGTGTTCCGACCGATCAACTCCTTTTCGATCCCGAAATTGAAAGGACGGTAAGAAGACTTAATAGTAGTGCTAAAAGAAGGAAAAGACTAGCTAGGCAAAGGCAAGAAAGAGGAGAAAGAGGAGAATCATCTACTTCTTCTACACCACCCGTGTTAGGAGAGGTCACTATGGCGGAAAATCAACCACCACCACCACCACCGAGGGGCCCATGTGTAAATAGCCCTCGTCACACCGCTCAATTTGCTCGCCAAGCAAATGCAAGGTTCATGGAGATGAAGACGGGCTTGCTCCAACTTCTTTATGTAAGTCCTTTTCATGGCCATGATCATGAAGATCCTTACACCCACCTCACTAAGTTCTATGAGATCGCGGGAGCGTCCGGAGCTCCGGAAGACCAAGAGGAGCAATACTTTCAAAGGCTTTTCCCTCATTCTTTAGTGGGAAAAGAAAAGGATTGGTATCTAGACCAACTACAAGAGACAATGACAAATTGGAATGTGTTGGAGGAAAAATTCCTTGAAAGATTTTTTCCTCAATCACGTTTCATGGAGGCAAAAACCGCGATTTCGGTATTTTCACAAGGAGTTAACGAGCCTTTGAATAGGGCTTGGGAAAGGTATAAGTCCATGCTTAGAAAGTGTCTTAGCCATGGTTTTGACGAGATCACCCAAATTCATATCTTCCGAAATGGTCTCCAACCTCAACATAAATTGTTGTTGGATGCTACGGCGGGAGGTTCTTTGATGGCAAAAACACCATATGAAGCAATTCAAATAATTGAGAAGATGGGAAGGAATGACCACCAAACTCAACATGATCAAGGAGGTGCGCAAGTAAAAACGGGAGTTCTTGAAATTGGCTCTAGTCACGAAGCACTTGTAGCGCAAAACAAATTGTTTGCAAAACAAGTTGAAGAATTGACAAAGCAAATGGCAAAGCTTCCTCAACAAATCATGGAGATGCAAGGATCATCTAACAAGCAAACTCAACAAATTGCTTGTTGTGAATTGTGTAAGGGGGATCACAAAACTGGATTTTGTCCTCCGGAAAATGAAGAAGCAAATTATATGGCCAACCAAGGGCAAGGATACCAACAACGAGCTCCTTATCCTTATCATAATCAAGGCCAAGTTACCAACAAAGAGGTAACCAAGGTTATCAAGGCGGGTGGAGACAAGACAACAACAATCAAGCTAGGCAAAATTCGTATCAAACTCAAAATCAAAATTAAGCTCAACCTCAAAATCAACCTCAAAATCAAGCAAGATCTTCCAACATTCAAGACACCCTAGCTCAATTCATGCAAGCTTCTATGGCAAACCAAAAGAGCACGGAGGCATCTATCAAGAATTTGGAAACTCAAATGGGGCAATTAGCAAAGCAAATTTCCGACCAAAGTGCCTCGACATCATTTTCTCCAACTACTCAAGCAAATCCTAAGGAGCATTGCAAAGCTATTACAACTAGAAGTGGTAAAGTTTGCGATGAAAAAATGAAAGTTGTTGAAAAGAAAAAGAAAGTAGTGGAGAGAAAAGATCAAGTGGAGAAGGATGAAGAAGTAGTAGAGGAGGAGGTAGTAGTTGAAAAAGATGATGAGGTTGTAGTTGAAAAAAATAATGATGTTGATGTGGGGGATGATTTAGTTGAAAATGATGTTGTAGTCGGAAATAAAAATGAGAATGGTGTAGTTGAAAAGGAGAAAGCGGAGGAAAAGAAGAAGAAAATGAGAAAGGGAAAGGAGAAGGAAGTCACTCTACCCTTAAGAAACTTACCTTATCCTCACCTTCCCTCTAAAAAAGATGATGCTAAGCACTATGCTTGGTTTGTGGATATTTTTAAGCAATTGCAAATTAATATTCCATTCACCGAGGCATTAGAGCAAATGCCTAAATATGCAAAATTCATGAAGGACATATTGACAAAAAAGAAGCGGTACACGGATCAAGAAACTATAATGGTTGATGCAAGTTGTAGTGCGATAATTCAACGCACTATTCCAAAAAAAGAAAGTGATTCGGGGCGTGTAACCTTGCCCGTTACCATTGGGGATGTCTATGTCGGCAAAGGATTAATTGACTTGGGATCAAGTATCAATTTGATTCCATTATCCATTGTAAAGAGGTTGGGGGAAATCGAATTGAAGCCTACAAAAATGACGTTGCAATTGGCGGACAAGTCTATTACTCGCCCGCATGGTGTAGCTTTAGACTTGTTGGTAAAAGTGGACAAATTCTTTTTCCCGGTTGACTTTGTTGTGATAGATATGGAGGAACACGTGGATGCACCTCTAATTCTAGGCCGTCCATTCATGAAGACGGCTAGAATGATGATTGACATTGATGATGGCTTAATGAAGGTGAGGGTTCAAGATGAAGAAATTTGCTTTAATCTTTTTGAAGCCATGAAGCATCCAATAGATAAGAAAGATTATTTCAAAATTGATGTTATCGAGGAATCAATAGAAGAAGTGAATGATGATGATGATAGGCGGGAGCTTGAGGAGTGTTTAGAAGGAGTGGAGATTTCCAAGGAAATGCACCCATGGGAAGAAGAAGTGGAAATTTTGAAAAATGATCCCAAAGACGAAGAGCCAAAACTTGAGTTGAAAGCACTACCATCTCACTTGAAGTATGTGTTTCTTGAGGAGGGAGGTAAGAAACCCGTAATCATTAGCAATACATTATCGGAGAAGGAGGAGGAAAGCTTAATTCAAGTTTTGAAATCTAACAAAAATGCGATTGGTTGGGTTTTAGCTGATTTGAAAGGCATAAGCCCAGCCTATTGTATGCATAACATCATGATGGAGGAAGAGTACAAACCGGTAGCCCAACCTCAGAGGCGTTTGAATCCGGTGATGAAGGAAGTAGTTCGAAAAGAAGTGGTGAAGATGTTAGAAGCGGGGATGATTTATCCAATTTCGGATAGTACTTGGGTGAGTCCGGTGCATGTGGTTCCGAAAAAAGGAGGGTTGACGGTTGTGTCGAATGATAAAGATGAATTAGTGCCGACAAGAAAAGTAACGGGATGGAGAATGTGCATCGACTACCGAAGGCTTAACAAAGCAACACGGAAGGATCACTTTCCTCTTCCGTTCATGGACCAAATGTTGGAAAGACTCGCAGGTCAACAATATTATTGCTTCTTGGATGTTTACTCGGGGTACAATCAAATATCGGTGAATCCGGAAGATCACGAGAAGACGGCTTTCACATTTCCTTTTGGAATATTCGCGTATAGACGTATGCCTTTCGGCTTATGCAATGCGCCAGCCACATTCCAAAGATGCATGCAAGCCATATTTGCCGATTTGATTGAGAAAACAATTGAAGTTGTTATGGATGATTTCTCCGTCTTTGGAGCGTCATTTGATTTGTGCTTGGAAAATTTGAACACCGTCTTGAAGAGGTGTGTGGATACGAATTTGGTCTTGAATTGGGAAAAATGCAATTTCATGGTGACCGAGGGAATTGTCCTTGGCCACAAAATATCTTCAAGAGGAATCGAGGTGGATAAAGCAAAGATTGATGTGATCGAGACGCTTCCCCCACCTACCAATATCAAAGGCATTCGGAGCTTTCTAGGACATGCGGGATTCTATCGAAGGTTCATCAAAGACTTCTCAAAGATAGCCAAGCCTTTGAGCAACTTGCTCAACAAAGATAAGTCCTTCTTATTTGATAGAGATTGTTTAATGGCTTTTGAAAAATTGAAAGAAAATTTGATCAATGCACCCATAATCACCGCGCCTAATTGGAAACTTGATCATCCTGGACCGTCGAGCTCTACCGACGTTAAACAAAGCGCTTGTTGGGAGGCACCCCAACATTGTAAGTATTTATGTTGCACTTATTTTGACATGTCCCTTTTGTTAATTTGCTGTTTTTCAAAAAAAAAATTTTAAGTTCTGCAGGTCGCGCTTAGCACGCATTTTGACCCATCTGGCAGAAACTTTCGCGCTTAGCGCGGTCTGTGAGATTTTTAAAAAAATTATTTTTCAAAAACCGGTTTTTCTTGGGCCCAACTTAAGCTTGGGTTAATTGTAAATAAAATAGGGTTAGTTTCACTTTGTTTTTCACTTTTCCCTCTTCATTAACAACTCTCTCAAGAAATTCAAAAAACCCCAACCCCAAATCAACAAATTTGTGTGAATTCCTTGTTCAAATCATCAACCCAAGCATCAAAGTAAGTTATTTTATCATTTTCCCCTTTTCAATTTCGCTATTTTCTGCTGTTTAGGTTAGATTTTGGAAACCTAGGTTTTGGAATTTAGGGTTTTTCTCTTAGGATTAGGTTGTTTAGATTGTAGAGAATGTTTAGATTAGGATTTTCGTTGCTATTAGGTCTGTTTGTTTGGAGAAATTTCTGTTTTTACAGAAGAATTTTTCTGGAAATCGCAGAGCGCGCTCAGCGCGGTCTGCAGAATTTTGAAAAATTCTTCTACTGTGTTTTTGAATTGTCTGTTGTGTCTTGATGCTTTGGTTGATTGGTTTCTACTGCTGTTTGCATGAATTATCTCTAACGGGCATTTCGGTGTCGATTTTCGTTGATTTTTGTGTTGTTTTCAGATGGCTCCTAAACGACAACGGGTTTCTTCCGCCGGGGCTGGGTCCTCTCGATCAGTTCCTTTTGATGGTGACCGTTTTCTAGGGCCTTCCCAAGAGGCAAGATACAAAGAGCTCGAGGAGCGGAACATTTGGACCGAGCGGATCATCCGGCTCCGAGAGCAAGGCCATTACCATACCCCCGATGTAATCTTGGACAACTATGGTTTGGGTGTTCTGTGTGAGCCCCAGACCAAAGTTAATGTTGAGCTGGTAAGGGAGTTCTATGCCAACGCCATTCCGACCGAAGGGCGAGAGTTTCCTTTCACTTCTGTTGTGAGGGGCAAGTTGGTTTCCTTCTCTCGCACTGCTATCAACAATTACCTGGGCATTAACTGGACAGCCCCAGAGGATCAGTTGGATATCTACCATGAGCACCTGGCTCGTGGTAATTGGGATCACGCTATGTTGCAGAGGAAGCTATGTTTGTCCGGGAACTCTTATGAGTTGAATAGGGCGGGCCAACCACTGAAATTCAATCGGTCCAACCTAAAGACTAGTGCCCGTGTGCTGATGTATGTGGCCCTTTATAATCTGAGACCTAGAAGCCACACATCTTCTATTCCCATGGAGACCGTCGGCCTCATTGCTTATATGCTCGATGAGGAGCAAATTGATTTTGGTCGGCTTATTGCTAACGAGCTAAAGAGGGTCGCATTGAGTTATACCTCCAGAGGGGAGCGTATAAAATGTGCCCTAACTTATCCTGGGTTGATAATGGGCCTTCTGAAAAGGGCCAAAGTTGTTTTTCCTGCTGTGGGGCACCTTACTATAGATGGGATCATTGATGATAACTATTGTGATCGCTATTGTAGGGCCCTGGATGATAACTCTGCTGCCCAAGCTGTCCCTGTAGCTGCTGCACTTCCTCAGGCCAGTCCAGCTGAAGAGTGGAACCGGGCTATGCATTTTGCTCATCAGCGAGCATTTATGTATATGCACGAGAGCATGGAGCAACTCGCGTTGCAAATCAGAGAGTCGGGGGTGAATCACTTCACTCGTACGAGCCAGGATATGAGTGCTTATGCCAGTTGGCCCGAGGTCGGGCCAAGTGCAGAGGAGGAGGTGGATGATGCTGATGGTGTTGAGGAGAGTGATGATGATGGAGAGGGTGGTTCTGATTCTGAATCTGAGACTCCTGGAGATTCCATCCTCGAGGCGTCAGATTGATTTTCCTTTATTGTTTTTATTTTTATTTTTAGCACTTTTAGTTTTTAGTTTTATTTTCTTTTAGACTTTTGAATTTTGTTGGTTGCCATCCATTTTTAGGATGTGCTTGTAATTCCAATTTGCATTTTGTAGGCATGGAGCTTAAATACTTTTTAGTTTAAAACACCATTTTGGGGTGTCTTTTATTTTATTTTATTTCGTTTTATTTTATTTTTAGATTATAGTTTATTTATTTTAAATTGTACTTCTTTTGCTTGTCCCGATTTTTCAACGGAACTCAAAAGCAAGTAAGTGTGTTTCACCAAAGTGATGGTGATGATATAATTCTCGACTCAATCCTCAAATAAGGTACATATTTAATCGTTTTATAGAATATTAACATGTCTATGAAATTTGTGCTTTATGCAAATATCTTGGCATGTACAAAAAATTTGTGTTCACATTCGAATCATTAGGACTTAAACCACAAAGGTGAGAGGCTTTCCACCTTATACCAAATATTGAGTGTCTAATAGTTTTGTTAACTCGTGTGATTCATGCTTAATCTTCATTTGTTTGTGATATTTTGGAAACTTAGAGATGATCAAGGCAATTTTTGTGCATTATGAGAAAAACCATCAATTCCAAAAGGGCCTCAACTAACCGTGAGTGAGTGAATCCTTGTGAACCCTTTTGAGCTTAAATTGCATTTGTAGGATGAATTTATCAAATCAACTAATTGTTAAGTAGGCCACTTAATAGTTGTTGATAATCTTTGAAAATTCAATGATGATTCATTCTATAAATTTTCTTGTTTGTGAATACCAACCCTTTTTGTTGATTAACCCTTTGAAGAGCATGTTCTTGAATAAAAAAGGATTGATATAAATGAAGTTGGGGAGGTTGATCAAAAAGAACATAGAATTGATGACACAATGATCCTAAAGAAAAAATAAGAGAAAAGAAAAATACAAAAGAAGAAAAATTTGTGTATGAAAAGAAAACAAAAGAAAAGAAAAAGGAGGATCATTGTGTGAAAAAAAAAAGTGGTTGTGAATAATAAGAAGGAAATGGAAATGAGTTTGTGAAATGCTCTTCATATTCTTTAACCCAATTTGTTTCAATGGCTGTGTACTTAAATATCCCTTGTTTCTAACCTAGGCCAAGTTACAACCCTTGAAAGTCCTTAGTGATCTTTGTTTCCAATTTGTTCATTTAACTTGTTTTGATGAAGGCATGAATTCTTCTAGATGTGCATGACTATTAGTGAGAGTGTTTAGTCATTTGTAAATATTTCATTTTGTTCTTCATGAATATTGAAGAAATCATTAGGTGATTCAAGTGTGAACATATCTTTTACTTTGTCTACATGTGTTGATATATTGTGTTTAGAACTTAATTCATATCCATGTTGTGTTTCGAAGAAGCGATCGATGTTTGCTTTTGCCGGGTATGTTGAGTTTGAACCATCATTCTTGTGTGAGTTGCATGCTTACATTTTGTTTCTTCTTGCTTTGTGATATTATTGACTTTTGTTTGAGGACAAACAAAGAAGTAAGTTGGGGAGAGTTGTTAAGGACCAAATTGTAGCTATTTTGTACATGATTTTGTGGTCCTTAACAATGCCTTTTTAATTAATTAGTAGTATTTATTCTAGTATTTTGGTTTAATTATGTTTTTATTTAGTTTTTGTTTATAATACATTATTTAACTTAGTTTACTTTTAAATTGTAGGTTTTTAATATTGATTCTCTCAAGCTTGGATTCAAGGACACTTGAAGAGCTTTTGGGATGATTCTTTTTGAATGAATTTTTGGAAGAAGGAGCATGCTTCAGGTCGCGCTCAGCGCGGTTGCAGCATGAGCGCGCTCAGCGCGAATAACCGGGCTTAGCGCGGTCTGCGAAAAACAGAAAAAGGACAGACCCATGCTTTCACCTTTTCAGCCACCTAATCCATCAATTCCAGCTGGCTTTTGGGGTGAAAAAGGGTGGAACATCACTTCTTCATGATTATGATTCATTATTGTAAATTAGGGCATAGAATTTGTAAGAAAAAAACATAGTTTTTCCTCTTGATTCTTCATGTTCATCATCTCCTCCAACAATCTTGTGAGCAAAGCAACCATGGAAATGTGTGGCTAAGTTCTTTTTGTGTCAAGATTAGAGGTAGTTGATCTAACTAGTATGTATTTCTTTTAATCCATTTGTGTATGAACATGGTTGATGATTAATATAGTTGAATATCTTTGTTCTTCATCTTTATGCTTTGAATCTTGTTTGAAAAAGGATGCTTCAAAGTAAACCTAGGATATTCATCCACTAATGAACAAATGCTATAACTAGATTTGTGTGTTAGTGTTTACAAATATTGAGCTTAATGTTTATCATGTCAATAGTTGTGGTGAGAAATCATTCAAGGATTAACATGATAAAACTCACAACCTTGGTGAGAAATCAACAAGATTGAGAGGATATGTATTTATAGAAATCATCAAACTAGTTCATCACTTGATTAATAGAATGCATATGAAATTAGGTCAATGAAACTAATCTTGACATGCTTCCATCAATTAAAAACAAACTCCAACTCTCTTGAATCTAAACCATAACTCTCTTTTGAAAAGACTATTTTAGTTATTTGCTTGGAAGTTCATGATACTAGTAGCTTAGAAAACAAACCCTTTGGTCACTTAAATCTTAAAATACATTTTGCTATTGAAAGACTACAATATACACCAATCCCTGTGGAATCGATAATTAAAAATACTTGTTCGCGGAAATATCCTACAACAAAATGGCGCCATTGCCGGGGATTGGCATTTGATATTGCTAGTATCGCAATAGTTGTGTGTTTTAAGATATTTTTCTACTAATCTCTCTTTGTTTCTTTTGTGTGGCTAGACTTTTTCAGGAATTAGTTTATGCGAGGAAGTGTTCCGACCGATCAACTCCTTTTCGATCCCGAAATTGAAAGGACGGTAAGAAGACTTAATAGTAGTGCTAAAAGAAGGAAAAGACTAGCTAGGCAAAGGCAAGAAAGAGGAGAAAGAGGAGAATCATCTACTTCTTCTACACCACCCGTGTTAGGAGAGGTCACTATGGCGGAAAATCAACCACCACCACCACCACCGAGGGGCCCATGTGTAAATAGCCCTCGTCACACCGCTCAATTTGCTCGCCAAGCAAATGCAAGGTTCATGGAGATGAAGACGGGCTTGCTCCAACTTCTTTATGTAAGTCCTTTTCATGGCCATGATCATGAAGATCCTTACACCCACCTCACTAAGTTCTATGAGATCGCGGGAGCGTCCGGAGCTCCGGAAGACCAAGAGGAGCAATACTTTCAAAGGCTTTTCCCTCATTCTTTAGTGGGAAAAGAAAAGGATTGGTATCTAGACCAACTACAAGAGACAATGACAAATTGGAATGTGTTGGAGGAAAAATTCCTTGAAAGATTTTTTCCTCAATCACGTTTCATGGAGGCAAAAACCGCGATTTCGGTATTTTCACAAGGAGTTAACGAGCCTTTGAATAGGGCTTGGGAAAGGTATAAGTCCATGCTTAGAAAGTGTCTTAGCCATGGTTTTGACGAGATCACCCAAATTCATATCTTCCGAAATGGTCTCCAACCTCAACATAAATTGTTGTTGGATGCTACGGCGGGAGGTTCTTTGATGGCAAAAACACCATATGAAGCAATTCAAATAATTGAGAAGATGGGAAGGAATGACCACCAAACTCAACATGATCAAGGAGGTGCGCAAGTAAAAACGGGAGTTCTTGAAATTGGCTCTAGTCACGAAGCACTTGTAGCGCAAAACAAATTGTTTGCAAAACAAGTTGAAGAATTGACAAAGCAAATGGCAAAGCTTCCTCAACAAATCATGGAGATGCAAGGATCATCTAACAAGCAAACTCAACAAATTGCTTGTTGTGAATTGTGTAAGGGGGATCACAAAACTGGATTTTGTCCTCCGGAAAATGAAGAAGCAAATTATATGGCCAACCAAGGGCAAGGATACCAACAACGAGCTCCTTATCCTTATCATAATCAAGGCCAAGTTACCAACAAAGAGGTAACCAAGGTTATCAAGGCGGGTGGAGACAAGACAACAACAATCAAGCTAGGCAAAATTCGTATCAAACTCAAAATCAAAATTAAGCTCAACCTCAAAATCAACCTCAAAATCAAGCAAGATCTTCCAACATTCAAGACACCCTAGCTCAATTCATGCAAGCTTCTATGGCAAACCAAAAGAGCACGGAGGCATCTATCAAGAATTTGGAAACTCAAATGGGGCAATTAGCAAAGCAAATTTCCGACCAAAGTGCCTCGACATCATTTTCTCCAACTACTCAAGCAAATCCTAAGGAGCATTGCAAAGCTATTACAACTAGAAGTGGTAAAGTTTGCGATGAAAAAATGAAAGTTGTTGAAAAGAAAAAGAAAGTAGTGGAGAGAAAAGATCAAGTGGAGAAGGATGAAGAAGTAGTAGAGGAGGAGGTAGTAGTTGAAAAAGATGATGAGGTTGTAGTTGAAAAAAATAATGATGTTGATGTGGGGGATGATTTAGTTGAAAATGATGTTGTAGTCGGAAATAAAAATGAGAATGGTGTAGTTGAAAAGGAGAAAGCGGAGGAAAAGAAGAAGAAAATGAGAAAGGGAAAGGAGAAGGAAGTCACTCTACCCTTAAGAAACTTACCTTATCCTCACCTTCCCTCTAAAAAAGATGATGCTAAGCACTATGCTTGGTTTGTGGATATTTTTAAGCAATTGCAAATTAATATTCCATTCACCGAGGCATTAGAGCAAATGCCTAAATATGCAAAATTCATGAAGGACATATTGACAAAAAAGAAGCGGTACACGGATCAAGAAACTATAATGGTTGATGCAAGTTGTAGTGCGATAATTCAACGCACTATTCCAAAAAAAGAAAGTGATTCGGGGCGTGTAACCTTGCCCGTTACCATTGGGGATGTCTATGTCGGCAAAGGATTAATTGACTTGGGATCAAGTATCAATTTGATTCCATTATCCATTGTAAAGAGGTTGGGGGAAATCGAATTGAAGCCTACAAAAATGACGTTGCAATTGGCGGACAAGTCTATTACTCGCCCGCATGGTGTAGCTTTAGACTTGTTGGTAAAAGTGGACAAATTCTTTTTCCCGGTTGACTTTGTTGTGATAGATATGGAGGAACACGTGGATGCACCTCTAATTCTAGGCCGTCCATTCATGAAGACGGCTAGAATGATGATTGACATTGATGATGGCTTAATGAAGGTGAGGGTTCAAGATGAAGAAATTTGCTTTAATCTTTTTGAAGCCATGAAGCATCCAATAGATAAGAAAGATTATTTCAAAATTGATGTTATCGAGGAATCAATAGAAGAAGTGAATGATGATGATGATAGGCGGGAGCTTGAGGAGTGTTTAGAAGGAGTGGAGATTTCCAAGGAAATGCACCCATGGGAAGAAGAAGTGGAAATTTTGAAAAATGATCCCAAAGACGAAGAGCCAAAACTTGAGTTGAAAGCACTACCATCTCACTTGAAGTATGTGTTTCTTGAGGAGGGAGGTAAGAAACCCGTAATCATTAGCAATACATTATCGGAGAAGGAGGAGGAAAGCTTAATTCAAGTTTTGAAATCTAACAAAAATGCGATTGGTTGGGTTTTAGCTGATTTGAAAGGCATAAGCCCAGCCTATTGTATGCATAACATCATGATGGAGGAAGAGTACAAACCGGTAGCCCAACCTCAGAGGCGTTTGAATCCGGTGATGAAGGAAGTAGTTCGAAAAGAAGTGGTGAAGATGTTAGAAGCGGGGATGATTTATCCAATTTCGGATAGTACTTGGGTGAGTCCGGTGCATGTGGTTCCGAAAAAAGGAGGGTTGACGGTTGTGTCGAATGATAAAGATGAATTAGTGCCGACAAGAAAAGTAACGGGATGGAGAATGTGCATCGACTACCGAAGGCTTAACAAAGCAACACGGAAGGATCACTTTCCTCTTCCGTTCATGGACCAAATGTTGGAAAGACTCGCAGGTCAACAATATTATTGCTTCTTGGATGTTTACTCGGGGTACAATCAAATATCGGTGAATCCGGAAGATCACGAGAAGACGGCTTTCACATTTCCTTTTGGAATATTCGCGTATAGACGTATGCCTTTCGGCTTATGCAATGCGCCAGCCACATTCCAAAGATGCATGCAAGCCATATTTGCCGATTTGATTGAGAAAACAATTGAAGTTGTTATGGATGATTTCTCCGTCTTTGGAGCGTCATTTGATTTGTGCTTGGAAAATTTGAACACCGTCTTGAAGAGGTGTGTGGATACGAATTTGGTCTTGAATTGGGAAAAATGCAATTTCATGGTGACCGAGGGAATTGTCCTTGGCCACAAAATATCTTCAAGAGGAATCGAGGTGGATAAAGCAAAGATTGATGTGATCGAGACGCTTCCCCCACCTACCAATATCAAAGGCATTCGGAGCTTTCTAGGACATGCGGGATTCTATCGAAGGTTCATCAAAGACTTCTCAAAGATAGCCAAGCCTTTGAGCAACTTGCTCAACAAAGATAAGTCCTTCTTATTTGATAGAGATTGTTTAATGGCTTTTGAAAAATTGAAAGAAAATTTGATCAATGCACCCATAATCACCGCGCCTAATTGGAAACTTGATCATCCTGGACCGTCGAGCTCTACCGACGTTAAACAAAGCGCTTGTTGGGAGGCACCCCAACATTGTAAGTATTTATGTTGCACTTATTTTGACATGTCCCTTTTGTTAATTTGCTGTTTTTCAAAAAAAAAATTTTAAGTTCTGCAGGTCGCGCTTAGCACGCATTTTGACCCATCTGGCAGAAACTTTCGCGCTTAGCGCGGTCTGTGAGATTTTTAAAAAAATTATTTTTCAAAAACCGGTTTTTCTTGGGCCCAACTTAAGCTTGGGTTAATTGTAAATAAAATAGGGTTAGTTTCACTTTGTTTTTCACTTTTCCCTCTTCATTAACAACTCTCTCAAGAAATTCAAAAACCCCAACCCCAAATCAACAAATTTGTGTGAATTCCTTGTTCAAATCATCAACCCAAGCATCAAAGTAAGTTATTTTATCATTTTCCCTTTTCAATTTCGCTATTTTCTGCTGTTTAGGTTAGATTTTGGAAACCTAGGTTTTGGAATTTAGGGTTTTTCTCTTAGGATTAGGTTGTTTAGATTGTAGAGAATGTTTAGATTAGGATTTTCGTTGCTATTAGGTCTGTTTGTTTGGAGAAATTTCTGTTTTTACAGAAGAATTTTTCTGGAAATCGCAGAGCGCGCTCAGCGCGGTCTGCAGAATTTTGAAAAATTCTTCTACTGTGTTTTTGAATTGTCTGTTGTGTCTTGATGCTTTGGTTGATTGGTTTCTACTGCTGTTTGCATGAATTATCTCTAACGGGCATTTCGGTGTCGATTTTCGTTGATTTTTGTGTTGTTTTCAGATGGCTCCTAAACGACAACGGGTTTCTTCCGCCGGGGCTGGGTCCTCTCGATCAGTTCCTTTTGATGGTGACCGTTTTCTAGGGCCTTCCCAAGAGGCAAGATACAAAGAGCTCGAGGAGCGGAACATTTGGACCGAGCGGATCATCCGGCTCCGAGAGCAAGGCCATTACCATACCCCCGATGTAATCTTGGACAACTATGGTTTGGGTGTTCTGTGTGAGCCCCAGACCAAAGTTAATGTTGAGCTGGTAAGGGAGTTCTATGCCAACGCCATTCCGACCGAAGGGCGAGAGTTTCCTTTCACTTCTGTTGTGAGGGGCAAGTTGGTTTCCTTCTCTCGCACTGCTATCAACAATTACCTGGGCATTAACTGGACAGCCCCAGAGGATCAGTTGGATATCTACCATGAGCACCTGGCTCGTGGTAATTGGGATCACGCTATGTTGCAGAGGAAGCTATGTTTGTCCGGGAACTCTTATGAGTTGAATAGGGCGGGCCAACCACTGAAATTCAATCGGTCCAACCTAAAGACTAGTGCCCGTGTGCTGATGTATGTGGCCCTTTATAATCTGAGACCTAGAAGCCACACATCTTCTATTCCCATGGAGACCGTCGGCCTCATTGCTTATATGCTCGATGAGGAGCAAATTGATTTTGGTCGGCTTATTGCTAACGAGCTAAAGAGGGTCGCATTGAGTTATACCTCCAGAGGGGAGCGTATAAAATGTGCCCTAACTTATCCTGGGTTGATAATGGGCCTTCTGAAAAGGGCCAAAGTTGTTTTTCCTGCTGTGGGGCACCTTACTATAGATGGGATCATTGATGATAACTATTGTGATCGCTATTGTAGGGCCCTGGATGATAACTCTGCTGCCCAAGCTGTCCCTGTAGCTGCTGCACTTCCTCAGGCCAGTCCAGCTGAAGAGTGGAACCGGGCTATGCATTTTGCTCATCAGCGAGCATTTATGTATATGCACGAGAGCATGGAGCAACTCGCGTTGCAAATCAGAGAGTCGGGGGTGAATCACTTCACTCGTACGAGCCAGGATATGAGTGCTTATGCCAGTTGGCCCGAGGTCGGGCCAAGTGCAGAGGAGGAGGTGGATGATGCTGATGGTGTTGAGGAGAGTGATGATGATGGAGAGGGTGGTTCTGATTCTGAATCTGAGACTCCTGGAGATTCCATCCTCGAGGCGTCAGTCAGATTGATTTTCCTTTATTGTTTTTATTTTTATTTTTAGCACTTTTAGTTTTTAGTTTTATTTTCTTTTAGACTTTTGAATTTTGTTGGTTGCCATCCATTTTTAGGATGTGCTTGTAATTCCAATTTGCATTTTGTAGGCATGGAGCTTAAATACTTTTTAGTTTAAAACACCATTTTGGGGTGTCTTTTATTTTATTTTATTTCGTTTTATTTTATTTTTAGATTATAGTTTATTTATTTTAAATTGTACTTCTTTTGCTTGTCCCGATTTTTCAACGGAACTCAAAAGCAAGTAAGTGTGTTTCACCAAAGTGATGGTGATGATATAATTCTCGACTCAATCCTCAAATAAGGTACATATTTAATCGTTTTATAGAATATTAACATGTCTATGAAATTTGTGCTTTATGCAAATATCTTGGCATGTACAAAAAATTTGTGTTCACATTCGAATCATTAGGACTTAAACCACAAAGGTGAGAGGCTTTCCACCTTATACCAAATATTGAGTGTCTAATAGTTTTGTTAACTCGTGTGATTCATGCTTAATCTTCATTTGTTTGTGATATTTTGGAAACTTAGAGATGATCAAGGCAATTTTTGTGCATTATGAGAAAAACCATCAATTCCAAAAGGGCCTCAACTAACCGTGAGTGAGTGAATCCTTGTGAACCCTTTTGAGCTTAAATTGCATTTGTAGGATGAATTTATCAAATCAACTAATTGTTAAGTAGGCCACTTAATAGTTGTTGATAATCTTTGAAAATTCAATGATGATTCATTCTATAAATTTTCTTGTTTGTGAATACCAACCCTTTTTGTTGATTAACCCTTTGAAGAGCATGTTCTTGAATAAAAAAGGATTGATATAAATGAAGTTGGGGAGGTTGATCAAAAAGAACATAGAATTGATGACACAATGATCCTAAAGAAAAAATAAGAGAAAAGAAAAATACAAAAGAAGAAAAATTTGTGTATGAAAAGAAAACAAAAGAAAAGAAAAAGGAGGATCATTGTGTGAAAAAAAAAAGTGGTTGTGAATAATAAGAAGGAAATGGAAATGAGTTTGTGAAATGCTCTTCATATTCTTTAACCCAATTTGTTTCAATGGCTGTGTACTTAAATATCCCTTGTTTCTAACCTAGGCCAAGTTACAACCCTTGAAAGTCCTTAGTGATCTTTGTTTCCAATTTGTTCATTTAACTTGTTTTGATGAAGGCATGAATTCTTCTAGATGTGCATGACTATTAGTGAGAGTGTTTAGTCATTTGTAAATATTTCATTTTGTTCTTCATGAATATTGAAGAAATCATTAGGTGATTCAAGTGTGAACATATCTTTTACTTTGTCTACATGTGTTGATATATTGTGTTTAGAACTTAATTCATATCCATGTTGTGTTTCGAAGAAGCGATCGATGTTTGCTTTTGCCGGGTATGTTGAGTTTGAACCATCATTCTTGTGTGAGTTGCATGCTTACATTTTGTTTCTTCTTGCTTTGTGATATTATTGACTTTTGTTTGAGGACAAACAAAGAAGCAAGTTGGGGAGAGTTGTTAAGGACCAAATTGTAGCTATTTTATACATGATTTTGTGGTCCTTAACAATGTCTTTTTAATTAATTAGTAGTATTTATTCTATTATTTTGGTTTAATTAGGTTTTTATTTAGTTTTTGTTTATAATATATTATTTAACTTAGTTTACTTTTAAATTGTAGGTTTTTAATATTGATTCTCTCAAGCTTGGATTCAAGGACACTTGAAGAGCTTTTGGGATGATTCTTTTTGAATGAATTTTTGGAAGAAGGAGCATGCTTCAGGTCGCGCTCAGCGCGGTTGCAGCATGAGCGCGCTCAGCGCGAATAACCGGGCTTAGCGCGGTCTGCGAAAAGCAGAAAAAGGACAGACCCATGCTTTCACCTTTTCAGCCACCTAATCCATCAATTCCAGCTGGCTTTTGGGGTGAAAAAGGGTGGAACATCACTTCTTCATGATTATGATTCATTATTGTACATTAGGGCATAGAATTTGTAAGAAAAACATAGTTTTTCCTCTTGATTCTTCATGTTCATCATCTCCTCCAACAATCTTGTGAGCAAAGCAACCATGGAAATGTGTGGCTAAGTTCTTTTTGTGTCAAGATTAGAGGTAGTTGATCTAACTAGTATGTATTTCTTTTAATCCATTTGTGTATGAACATGGTTGATGATTAATATAGTTGAATATCTTTGTTCTTCATCTTTATGCTTTGAATCTTGTTTGAAAAAGGATGCTTCAAAGTAAACCTAGGATATTCATCCACTAATGAACAAATGCTATAACTAGATTTGTGTGTTAGTGTTTACAAATATTGAGCTTAATGTTTATCATGTCAATAGTTGTGGTGAGAAATCATTCAAGGATTAACATGATAAAACTCACAACCTTGGTGAGAAATCAACAAGATTGAGAGGATATGTATTTATAGAAATCATCAAACTAGTTCATCACTTGATTAATAGAATGCATATGAAATTAGGTCAATGAAACTAATCTTGACATGCTTCCATCAATTAAAAACAAACTCCAACTCTCTTGAATCCAAACCATAACTCTCTTTTGAAAAGACTATTTTAGTTATTTGCTTGGAAGTTCATGATACTAGTAGCTTAGAAAACAAACCCTTTGGTCACTTAAATCTTAAAATACATTTTGCTATTGAAAGACTACAATATACACCAATCCCTGTGGAATCGATAATTAAAAATACTTGTTCGCGGAAATATCCTACAACAGATATACTACTTGAACACATGGAAATGATGTTATGATGATGTTAGATGCATAAAATCAGCAAACAAACATTCAATTTATACCATTATGAATGAAAGATCCAATGAATGAATGTACCTTGAATATATTGAACCTTGGATGAGAATTAATTTGGAATTTTGAAGGAGATGGACACTAATGAGATTTGTGGAATGAAGTTTAAGACAAAATTTATGAGCAAGAGGAAAGTTGGAACGAATTTTGAAAGGATTTAAGAGAGGTTTATGTTTAGGTTTAGAGCATACAAGGATTAGATTTTAGGCAGATTTGCAGACACGTGCCGACCTAAATGGATTACATGTCAACACATTCAAGTTACGTTCAAACTTGTACTGCAATATTTGAAAAATAGTTTAAAAATTATTTTATGTACCGACCTATACGAGCTTTGTGTCAACACATATTGAAGGAATTTGAACAATTTTTGGAAGTTTAGCTTATGAGTCAACACATGGACTCTATGAGCTGGCCTATATTGACTCTTTTAGATGTGGAATATGATTCATGTAATGATAAAATTTATGTGTTTGTGTATAATATTTCCAATGGTTATGGAATTCAAGTAATTTAAACACACAAGTGCACATATATAAATCAAGATAAGGTAAACATGCATAATTAACACACTTTAGCCAAAGTCACTACAAACATGTAAATTGAAATAATAATAGATTCAATTAATTTTTTTGGAAATAAACATAGGATCAAAAGGGGCATTAAACATTTATTTTATATCTCATGGGCATAGATAGATAAAAGAACAATAATACTCTTAGAGGAAATGATAAAGTGAAACAATACAACCTCACCGACAATGCAGAGCAAAGCAAAAGCATTTCATATGAATCTCAAGAACATGAGCATCAACCACTATTAAACGTGCTAGGAACAAGTATGTCCAAGTTTCATCACTTTCACATTCTCATCGATTAAAGATATTTTATCAAGGAGTCATTTGTTGATGTTTTCTAGAACACGTTCAATCATTTTGCCACAAAGTCTATAAGATATGAATGTGTCACCTTCTAATTATCTTGATTGTACATACTCCATGAAGTACTATAGCTTATTTGTAGAATGAAGACAATTTTTCAGAAATTTTAAACAAGATAAACTAGGTACCCATTCCTTGCTGTTTGAATAAGATAACTTTTTCACCCGAGAGTTATAGTAAAATCAGTAATAGAAGCGGAAGAAGCATGCGATTATGAATAAGAAGAACAATATGTAAAACATATTGAAAGTACATAATTTGAGTCTATTCAAATAAATATTGAAGAATTAATAGAGACAACCTGATAGAAAGATGTTTAGAAACAAACAACACTAAACTTAAGGAATTCCCTTCGCATTTAAAGTATGTATTTTTGGGAGAAGAATTCACTAAACCAACCATTATAACCAACGCCTTAACCACAATCAAAATAAAGAGATTTTGAAATTCTTAAGAGATACTAGGGACAAACATGGATGGAATATTTCAAACCTTAAAGGCATAAGGATAACTTACCGTATGTACAAAATTAAGATGTGAAAATATTAAAAACCAGTGGTCAAACCTCAAAGATGACTAAATCCAACAATAGAGGAGGTAATGAAGAAAAAATATTGAAGGAAAAAAAAGGATTGCCCAAACAACACACGTATTATAATCGAAATGGACATGACTGGCAAAATGATAAGATTATGTGGTATATGTCGTCAAATCGAATACACACGAAGACATTGTCCCAATGCTGGAACAAGCTCAACATGATAATTTATCTTTTGTTTAAGTTGATGTAACCTTGGAATTGTATATATATATATATATATATATATATATATATATATATATATATATATATATTGCTGTACCCCAATTTTTTCTCCTAAGATTCACCCATACTTCGTACCATTGCATTACACAAAGATCAAATGGTCTCTATCTCTCTCTCTTGTCTTTGGGTTTGCCCTTAGGAGATCACCAAGCACCTTTGAATGTGTGTGTGTGTTAATTTATACTTGGCTAATCATGATGTGCATATCATTTATCTTCTAGATGTTGTGATGTAGGTGAATGGTGCACAACTTTCTTACTCAAGGAGTCAATAAGTTCATGTGTTTATTTCCATGCCTTCTCTCCTCAACTCTCAAAGATTTTTGAAAGCATTGTCTCCAATTTAAAACTTTTCTTCATCAACCATGGTCTCTCACTTTGAGTTTATGCTTCATGTTTGAAAGAGATCAACACATTTGAAGAATTCTCTATGCTATGGCCATCTATCTTGAAATTAGGGTTTTGGACTTTTGAGGACCATATCTTGGTGTTTGTATGAAGTTTGTGGATGATTTCAAAGACATTTGATTCTTAAAAGGACTTCTAATATGAATATTCTTTTATCCAAGAAGTTTAATTGGCGAGAAGATTTTTTTGGAGGTCTATGATTGCCAACTCTCTAAATTGATACTTCATCTATCTTGTATGACTTCAAAGGATCATAACTTTGTCATCCCTTGTCTCCTTGAGCTCATTATTCTTCCACAATGAACCTAATGATGTCTAATACAACTTAGTTCAATTGATTAGAAGATAAAATGCTTGGAAATTTGCCTATGAAGTCAAAAGATTATAAGTCCTTGATGAATTTCTCAATTATTGGTCTATCAAATTCAAGAGATCATATCTTGATCATCACTTATCACCTTGAGGTAATTATTTTTTCAAAACAATCTTGAAGACATTAACGTTATCTCCATACAAGTTTTGAAGATTGAAAATATTTGGAAGTTGCTTGAAAAAGTTAAAAGATTATAGGTCATTTCACAAATTTCCCTCAACTTCACAAGGCCATAACTTTCTCAATTTTTGGAGTTTTTGGTTGGTTCATTTTGGAAAATGCTCTTTGAGAGATCTACTTCATTTCATCTTTGAAAATCAAGAGCAAATTTTGAATGGAAGACCATGTTTGGATTGAAAACATTATAAGTCATTTTTTTGCCGAACTTAGAAATTTTTCTAAGTGTGAAAAGTCAATTTGTTTTTGGTGATTTCAAAGGATCATAACTTCCAGCTCAAGATACCAAATGCTACCTTTCCAAATGCATTATAAACCTTGTAATCTCAGCTTTCCAAAGAGCCCAAGGTTATGCCATAAAGGTCCATGAGCAATGAGTTATACATGTTTGAAGGAGGCTCCATGACATCCAATCTTGCTTCGAATCAGAAAAATTACAACATGTAAACTTGGATTACAAGGCAAATTACTCAAAGTTTAGATGCTAAACATGTTTAACTAATTGCCTAGATGCGTTTTGATGCAAAATACACTTGAAATGAGGTCGTGTTGATGCCCTTTGAGTCACACGTTTGACATGATTTCAGCCAGATCGTTTTGCATAAATTCACCACGATTCCTTATCATTTTCATCACCACTCACTCTCCTATAATTAGAGGATCATCGCTCATTCATTTCCTCCAGCTTTGATAGCCAAAAAACCTCTGCCAAACTTCCTCCATAACCAGATTTTTTGTAACTTCGAATTCGTGTTTAAACCACTTCCAGTTTGAAATTAGCCATTGATTCTTCTTCCTTGAACCTCCCTGAAGCTAACAGAACAAGAATCGTGCATTGAAGCTCTTTGAATTGTGATAACCAAGTCAAGTTTCAGACCTCTGAAAGTGAACTTCGTTCTGGTAGGAATCTCCATCAAAACGTTTCAAATGAATGCCTAACTTGTTCTCCTCATCTCCCTGATCCTTGTGATCTTCACTGTTTTCGTTTTCATTGAGAATTGAACTTGCAATTTCAAAAATAAAAGCTCGCTATTATTATGCTTTTTCTTAAAATTCTCTCTACTCGTTTTAAATAAAATTTTCGCGAGGGTGAGGTTAGGATCGTCTTGAGAAGACAAATCTAATGATACTGGTTTGAGCTTCAAACAATTCCGTTTGAAGAATCTCATAAAATCCCAATTCGCAGGTGGCTAGAGGTTGAAGACGACCTACGTGTCGTTCTTCAACCAATGATCGTTGGCCAAATGTTTTAATCTGATTGGTTTGATATTTCATTGTTATAAACAAACGCATTGACCATGGCCTACTGTGTTCTCACATATATGTATCGTTCAGATTGCCAGCGTGTTTAAAATGAAATCAGATCCAACGTCCCTCATTTTCTTCGTTTATATTATATTTTATTTTTAAAGGTTGATCCGGTGTGAATTTCCATAAGGTCCATAACATGCACAGTGCGTCAGATCCATCAGATTTGCTTACTAACCCGTTTTGACATTGATCAAATGGTCTAGATTTTTTTGGTTTTTTATTTTATTTTTTGATTTTATATTTTAAATGTTTTAAACTTCAAAAATCATATAAAATTCAATTTTGACTCAAAAATTATGAAAAAAATTCACAAAAATGTTTTGAAATGTTATCTTTCTGATTTTTATTTTTTCATAATTTTTTTTCTTCAGATTTGATGTTTTTTTATGATTTTTCTGTTTTATTTGATGTTTTTAATTGTTTACAAATACTTTTTGACATTTTAAAATTCTGAAAAAATTATGGAAGGATCCAATGGTCATTTGACAAAAATATTGGTGACCTCATTTTATTTTTATTTCTGACTTTGCTATTTTTTTTTTGCCATTTTTTGTTTATTTCACCATTTTCTCTTTACTTTAAAAATAGTTTTTGACTTGTAAAAATTCTGAAAAAATTTGTCAATACTTGTTGACCTCTGTTTGACTTTAGGTAATTTTCTTGGAAATTTATTTTGATGAAGAAATACTATTGATGTATTTCGTCAATAAAATCCAATTAAATGACCTAATTTCAAATTATGTTTTATCCATCATTTAAATTACTTTTAATTCCTTTTTATTTTGCTGATTTTTGAATTTATTTGGAGTCACAAATTTCCTCAACATCAATGGAATTTGGATGTTGATAGGTCTCTTGACCAAATCCACCAAGAGAGTTGATTGATTTTGACGAAGTTAGACCGAATAAATTCATCTGATGCAAAATAAACTTGGAACTAATTTCTTCTTCTCCATCTTATTTTTTCTTTTGTCCCGATTCGGAGAAAGTGATCAATTGGTGGTATGAACTTTAATGTTCAAACGTAAGCCCCAAAAGATGACTTGAGCTTTGATCTTGGTTCAACACCTGTGACGCTTGTCGTGTGGTCGCGTTGATTTTTTAATCAAGCGTCTGACAAGTTTCCACCAAGCTTGTCCATTTGAAATTCTCAATCATCTTTGATCAAGTGATGTAATAATTCCAAAATCGGTGATATACTTGACAAAAAGCAATTGAAACTTGTCGTGTGGTCGCATTGATTTTATCAAGCTTCTGGCAAGTCTTCATGCGCAAGTTTCAAGATGGTCACCTTGCTGATGACTAATTAATAACAATTCGATGATATACTTGACAAGTTTCAAGATGATCATCTTGCTAACCTTTATTAATTGCTTTTTATTTTATGGCTCTTTACTTTCTGCTTTTATTTTTATGCCTTTTACTTTTATGCACTTTAATTTTAGCATTTACATTTCATGTCATTTTTTCTTCTTTGCTCACTTGAGCACTTTATTTTCTTGTTATTTTGAATTTGCTCACTTGAGCTTTATTTTCCTTTTCCGAAATACATAATAATTCAACTTAAACATAAAAGACTTTTAATTGGACTTGGTTACTATCCTTGTGCTCGAAGCTTAACTTTTGGAACTTAGGATTAAGACCCTTACCTTAGCTTGGAGATTTCTGTGCCCTTGGTGTTATCCTGTCTTGTCTAGTTATTATCTTTGTATACAGGTTATTCTATTATACTCGATTAAGAGTGGATTTCCTCCAAATACAGTCGTTACTCTGCCCGTTTCTTTTCTTGAGACGTGAATCCATCCGAGACATTGATTGATCCGAAGCTTGGTTTTTTTGTCTGGTTATTTGTTGCTTATGTGGTAATCCAAAGGATGAGATATGACTAGTTTTCTCACCCGGTTAGATATTTCTTAACCCTTACCTTTTACTTTATACACTTATGTTAGCCTCTTCATCTCCTCCCCCATTCTTTAATTTTCAAAATCTTCACTCTTTTAAAAAAGATTCTTGTTTTCAAAACTCGAACCGCTTTCACAAAAAACTTGGACTTAGGTCCATGCATTTTCAAACTTCTTTTTCTTAATAAACTTTCAATTCATTTAATAATACTTTGACTTCTTTTTGTTAAGACTAAAAAACACCTAACCTCATTCAAACTTTTTGAGCCCTTTGTGGCTTTTCTAAAAAACATTTTTTTAAAATCAACCAACACACAATTTTAGTCTTTTTTATCCGAACTACTAGGTTTTGATTTCAATATTGCACATTGTTGATATGTAGGTCTGTAACTCATTGGAAGTTCTATCAAACCAAAAATTGTAAAAAATACTTCTTTTCTCCCTCCACCATCCATTTTGTACATATACTTTTTTTAGCACACATATACAAATTTTCAAAAAGGTTCTTACGGAGTACCCTAGATGCTTTAGGTGCCTAACACATTCCCTTTGCATAACTAACCCCCGGTCCCAGATCTCTGATTTTTTTTAAGAATTTTATTCGCTCTTTTTCTTAGTCCTTTGGATAAAATAAAAGCGCAGTGACGACTCATTTGTTATTTTTTGAGTTAAGTCAATTCAATGGCTTATACTCACATTTTTTACCTATATATATATATATATATATATATATATATATATATATATATATATATAAACTTTTGGTTACAATAAAACGAACAACACACGTCTAAAAGAACAACACAAACAACAAATAAAAATATTTAACACCACAACATATCTAAGAGATTACAACAATCAAAACAATATCATCTGGTACAGACATCATATCTATAATATCATTGTCATCTTTAACATGCACCCACATTCGCTAGATATCATCAATTTTTTCAGCAATAGAGATATACGAAACAAGTCTCTCGATACTTCTTATTTCTTCACCACCATTACTCTCTCTATCTAACCAAAACTTCAAACTCCTCTCAAGTTGCTCGAAATTCTAGATATTCTAAAAATACATTTTCATCCTAAATTTGGCTCTCGAAAAACAAACATCCCATTTCTTAAAGTTGATTATTTATTTAAGAATTATTTCGAAAAACCCTCGGTTACTTAGATTAAAACAAAATCAAAATGTAAGAAAATATATATAAAATCAGTTTGTTGAATTCCCATTCTTAATTCTTAAATCAATTTTGTACTGTGCCTAACAAAACGCACTTGTGTTGTATACTCTTTCAAACACAAACTGTAACAAAAATCCAACAAAACCCTATCATCGACGTCGCACCAGCGGCAGTTTCTCCCGTCGCCGTCATCTCCGCTCATCATCTCCGTTTCTCCTCTCCGCCCACAACCATCTCAAATCAGAACACAAATCTCCATCCCCACTCACTCTCACCTCATCACTATTTCAAAATTTCGCGCCTCAATTTCATTTCGGTTAGTTCTTCTTCAATTGGTGCTGAAATCTCTTATTTTTTAGGGTTTGTTCTTGTCTATTCAAATAAGCAAGATATTATTCATACATTTCACAATTAGTTTTAGCTTTCAACATACTGCTTTTTGGGTTTCAGATTGCGCTGCACTTCCAAAAGAATTGGTTGTGCAGTCCTTGTTTTCATCGGCAGCAATCGTTAAGTTTATCGCGGTTTTTGTGTTCTGCTATGGCTGCTGATTCCTCTGTAATGTTCAGTGGAAATGACAATGGTAGTATCATCAACCCACTGCCTAACCTACGTAGGACTTACCAAGTGGTAGTGGCTGCCACCAAAGATATGGGCATTGGTAAGGACGGAAAGTTGCCATGGAGATTACCGAGTGATCTTAAGTTTTTCAAGGAGATAACTATGACGACTAATGAATCCGGGAAGAAGAATGCTGTTGTTATGGGAAGAAAAACATGGGAGAGTATCCCTCTTCAGTTTAGGCCGCTTCCCGGTCGTCTTAATGTTGTTTTGACTCGCTCGGGTAGTTTTGATGTTAAAGCAGCGGAGGATGTTGTAATATGCGGAAGTATGTCTTCTGCGTTGGAACTTTTAGCTGCTTCTCCTTATTGTACGTCGATTGAGAAAATATTTGTCATTGGTGGTGGTGAGATATTTAGGTATTACTTTGTCTCTTTCCTTTTCAAGTTTAGTATTTTCTCGGTTATACACTTACATATGGTTATTTTCGTGTATAGAGATGCTCTCAATGCACCTGAATGTGAAGCTATCCACATCACAGAAATTCACACAAGCATTGAGTGTGACACTTTTATGCCTCCAATTGATTTCACGATATTTAGGCCATGGTACTCATCCTTTCCTAAGGTGGAAAACAACATCCGATATTCTTTCACCACTTATGTGCGTGTAAGGAGTTCTGTAGCAGAGTCATTGAGTCAGAATACTGATTCACCTGTTAATAATAAACCAGCTTCTAAAAAATTTGAGGTTCAGAACTTTTCTTTTCTTCCGAAAATGGTTTTTGAGAGACACGAGGAGTACATGTATCTTAATTTGGTTCAAGAAATCATATCTCAAGGTACCGCCAAAGGTGATAGGACAGGGACTGGGACCTTGTCAAAATTTGGTTGCCAGGTAAAATTTTAGTTAGTGTACTGTGGGTTGATGCAATTTATATGCTTACGTTGTATGTAATAATTCCACAGATGAGGTTCAATCTGCGCAGAGGCTTTCCTCTTCTAACAACTAAGGTATGTAGCAGAGATTATGGTTTAAGTCGTGTTAATCAACTGTTTAAAATAACTTGTATATGTTAACTCATTTTCTTGTTCCTTGTTTGGTCTTTATTGAGGAAGAGTTGTTTTTTGTTATTTACTTATTTGTTTGCTTACCACTCTCCGTCTTTATTGGGGAAGAGGAATATCTATTTCTATATTTTGATAAAAAAAGTTTAAGTGATATCTACATTTGATTGCTAGAGAGTATTTTGGCGCGGGGTTGTTGAAGAGCTTCTTTGGTTTATCAGTGGCTCAACAAATGCCAAGGTATTTATATCTTTTACCAATCTTATCCACACACATATAAATCTTCAACTTTCTTAATTAGGTCACTAATCAGCTAACATGAGGCAAATATTGTGGTGCATGGGGCTGGGTACTATATGTTATTTGAGCTTACGTTTAACAGAGGCACAACTATTGAAAGTATGTTATATAACCCATACTTATATTGACAGGTGTTACAAGAAAAAGGCATTCATATATGGGACGATAATGCATCCAGGGAATTCCTTGATAGGCGAGCATGATTATTATTTGTTGGATCTTTTAAAATACAAAATTGTAAACTTCTCCTTTTGCATTTATTGAGTGGCTTTACGTTTTATTACAGAATTGGTTTGTCAGAGAGGGAGGAGGGTGACTTAGGACCTGTTTATGGGTTTCAGTGGAGGCACTTTGGTGCCAGGTACATGGATTTGTTATACCTTTTTTCCAGTGGGTTAATAGACTACTTATGTTGTGATATGCTCTTTATTCCCCATCATCCCTTTTATAGGTATACAAACATGCATAATGACTATACCGGCCAAGGAGTTGATCAGCTTTTAGATGTTATCAACAAGATAAAGCATAATCCTGATGATCGACGAATCATTCTCTCTGCATGGAATCCAGCAGATCTTAAATTGATGGCACTTCCACCCTGCCACATGTCTGCACAGGTATGCAACTTTATTTGGGTTTCTGTTTGAAATTTCTCTATACCTCTCTAGTCTCTTCATCCTATTCATATATATTATAAATTTTAATTGCTGCAGTTCTATGTAGCAAATGGGGAGTTATCATGTCAAATGAGTCAGCGATCTGCTGACATGGGCCTGGGTGTGCCATTCAACATTGCATCTTATGCTCTTCTAACATGCATGATTGCTCATATTTGTGGTATGCAAATTTATTTAAGCATCTGCTGTAAAGTAAAATATGTTATAATATGTATACATCATCTTAAATCTCGAGGTTTCTGGGTGTAATAAGCGATAATTTATGTTAATTTATTTGGTTATAAATGTCTTTAAGCTCGTTTCTTGGCGTTGGGTTTCATAGTTCATAGATTTAAATTACGCAACTATTCATTTCCTGTGCGGGGGCTGGGGTAAATAGTATGGGCTAAACCAATAAGAGAAAAATTTAGGGGTAAATGGTCTTGGATCTAATACTTGACAGGATTAAATGAAATCAATGGACTCACTCAACGGTGTTTTTAGTTGCTGTTGAATTAGATTGGGTGTTGTTGGATTTGGGATTCAAAATTTTATTGGGTTGATAATATTTCTATAGATATCAATAAATAATTTGAAATTGAAACCATCAATTCTTATATTATGTTTTATTCTTGTCAGAACTTGTTCCAGGTGATTTTATTCATGTTCTCGGGGATGCACATGTTTACCAAACTCATGTGAGGCCTTTGCAGGAGCAGCTTCATAACCAGCCAAAACCTTTTCCAGTACGTGTAATGTGAAAATAGCTTTTATGCTTGGTTACTTCTTTACATGCTGACTAAACTGATTGCATTGCAGACTTTGAAAATCAATTCAAAGAAGAAAGATATAGATTCTTTTGTGGCTACTGATTTCAAGCTCATTGACTATGATCCTCACCAGAAGATTGAGATGAAGATGGCTGTTTAAAATAAGGAATCTTAATCTTTACTTTGGGTTGTTTCTATTGTTTGAAATGAGGCAAGTATGCAATTTAGTTTTGTTGGATGTTTGTTTACCATTAAGGTGATTCAGTTTTTATAAAATGTGGATTGGTGCTTTCTTTCTTATGGTCCATGAGCTCAGAGCCTTGGTGAGCATGCCTGCTCAAGTGCTGCTTGACATAATAAATGGCACGACTGAGTTTGCCACATAGAGCATGCCTGTTTTTTTGTAACCGAGTTCTTTTACATCAAGACATGAAAAGTACTTGTGAAAGAGTTAAATGATTCAAAGGTTCCTTCTTTATTTGGACGTAAGGAGGAAAACAAATAGTTTACCAACTTAATAAGAAGAAATAAATGTTTTGAGAATCTTTAAATTATAGAGGTAAGATCAATCCAAATGCTCGATGGCTAGTTCATGGCATTCTGAAGATTGCCCTTTCGCTACTTGAACAACCTTGTTCTCTTTATGTAGTGAGGAGAACTGAAGTACATCCATTTATCCTTTCTTTATAGAGAGATAAAATGGCATCATCAAGTGTTAACAATCTATTCTTTGTTCGTAACATCCTCGGACTTCTTTAAACGAATACTTCACAAGATCATCAAACAAAAAGTAAAATATGGGATGTTGCAGGAGATGATTTTAGATCACTTGATGATTGCATAGGATTTGTTTGTAACGAAACAAAATGCTCAATTAAGATGATGACATGATTTATATTAGTCTACTGCAATTCATGTCTCAACCAGTCTCTCTCCAGCGTTTCGTTTTGACTTGGTCTCTGTCTTAACATTCATCTTACAAATCTGATTTAGGAAGAGATACCGTTTTGAAACTAGAATAGCTATCAAATATTGAAGATGCGATGCTAGTTTCATTATACTGTACCTGATAATTGCTGGTTTTGCTATAATATTCTATATGAACATTATTAATTATCACATGTTTGAAAGAATTTTAGTGAATGCAGAGGTATTTGTGGTTCATTTTTTGTCTTACACTTAATTTTCACATTTTATTATTTGATGTTTCACGTCAATTCTAAAACCTTGCATATTCAATGTTTCAGGCACAACAAATGGATTTATGGAGTATTGGCAATTCGTTAAACGCCATGCAGTCAAGTCATGTCAATAATTTAACAGAAACTGTGTACACCAGACCCCATCTTGAGAATGGATTTACCTGTGCAACTGATTTGGTAGCATAGCTAATTATTATTAGGAAGTGTTTCAAGATAGTTTATAAAGCATAGTGGTTAAGACCATTTCTATTTCTCAAAAAGTACTAACTAGTATCTCATGAGCTTTAAAGCCATATGCCAAATGCTTTAATTTTTATGCCAGTTCATCTAAAAGATACAAAAATGTTGCCCATACAACTCTCCATTTTACATATTTGTCTGTTATTTGAACGAGTTTTTGTCTAGTTTTTAAAACTTATTTTATAAATCAATTTAAAAAAAACTATTTTGAAGAATAAAATAAAATAAAATAAAATATATTTGGTAATCCTATTTTGAAAATTATTTTGGAGATGAGAAAATGAAAAAACTTGTTTGATAGATGTATTTTTAAAATTATTTAATTTTTTTTAAAAAAAGAAATTAGTACAACTCGTAATTCAGTTTTTATAATATTTTTCTAAATATATTTTATTTTAGCTTACTTAAAATTTAAATATTTAGAGTTTACATGGTCGGCGTAAAACAATTTTACATACAGCCATTTAAAACTCTTACATTTATCATGATTTCAGTATTTTAAAAATAAAATTGAAATTTATTGTGATACATGTCTCATTGATATTTATTACATTAAATTTAAAATTCCTAATATATTTTGAGAATATTTTTTTTTAAATATTTATGAATAATTTATATAATTTACATTAAATTTAAATATGAGATTCCTAATATATTTCAGTATTTATTAATATTTCTTGTCCATCAACTATACTTCTTGGGCGATTATTTAGTTTGATGTTTAACAAATTCTTCTAATTTGTTTTTTTACCCTTCAATTACTCTTCACATTGTGAAGCTATGTGGTCGTAGGTTTAATCAATAAGCGATCAAAATTAAAGCATAAAGACAAGCAAGTATGTCAAGCGATCAAAAATGCACCAAATGTTTTGTTCAAGCTCTTTCTTTGAATACAACCGAAGAGTTAGGGTTTAATGACCACCAATGATGACATAAAGATATCTCAAGCCTCATCTTCAAGAAAATGCTTATATGATTGGTGTATTAGACAAATACTTGGAGCAAGGAGTGTGGAAGAGAGGAAGTGTGAAAGCTTGCCTGATCGTGTCTGAGTGATCAATATTTTGTCAAAACACAAGGGTGTTTTTGTAAAATATTATGGCTAAATCACACACTTACTAAAAATCTTTTTGAAGCCCCTTTTCTCAAATAAAATAAGTTAAAAATGTTTTGGAGTTTAGCCATATGAATTGAGAACTATCAGAATGATTAGGACATAATTTTGAATTGTCCAATTGATTGGAGCATATTCCCAATCAATTGGGTAAGGGAAAATTGCATCCATAATTGATTGTGAAAGTGTAATAATGAAATGAAACAACTCTAATAAATCTTTCCTAAATGGCCAATTATAATCAATTATCTAGAGCATCCAATCGATTAGCATAAGGATCCAATCGATTGGAACATTAATTTGGCCCATGGATTCTTTCCTTCTTTGTGCCAACCTTTAGCCTATAAATAGAGACCCCTATTCACATGCAGAATCGTGAGCTATCTCACTCTCCTCAAAATATTTTTCCACTTCCCCTCACTTTAATTTAGCCATAGTGCTTTGAGAAAGTCCTTGTGTTTAAGTGAGGAAATTTATTCTAGAAAAGGCATATTTGTAAATTCACCAAAAGTAATTTTTTTTCTCTGGAGTGAATCTCTCTTTTTAGGAAGTGTTTAAGGATCCAATCGATTGGAACATTAATTTGGCCCATGGATTCTTTCCTTCTTTGTGCCAACCTTTAGCCTATAAATAGAGACCCCTATTCACATGCAGAGTCGTGAGCTATCTCACTCTCCTCAAAATATTTTTCCACTTCCCCTCACTTTAATTTAGCCATAGTGCTTTGAGAAAGTCCTTGTGTTTAAGTGAGGAAATTTATTCTAGAAAGGGCATATTTGTAAATTCACCAAAAGTAATTTTTTTCTCTGGAGTGAGTATCTCTTTTTAGGAAGTGTTTGTTTGATTTTGGAGCTAAATCTGTTAATAGCTTCGTTGGGGAATTTAGTAGTAAGTCGCCATTTGGTTCGTGAGGTGAGCCGCTTAAGAAAAAGCTCTCTTTTCGGGTTCTGGAAGACAACCCTGTGAGGGCAAGGTACCTTTATCCTTGTTTTAATGATATCAAAAAATTCACCGCTTTCTACATTTATGCTCATGATCTGGGTTGGCTCTTTGGACAAACTTTCTAGTGAAATACTTGGCATGAAAATCCTTGAAAAACAACATTTTTGGATGCCTTTACTGTGTGCGTCGACTCATACAGAAGTTAGGTCAACTCACAAATTGAAGAAGGACAGTGCATCAAGCTCGGGTCTGCTCGCGTCGACCCTTCTGGTCGACTCAAACTGGGTGTAAGATATTTTATGGCTGCGTCGACTCATGCCCTATTACAGTCGGCACATCGATTTTCCAAAGGCCATCCTACCACCCTCGGGTCAGCTCACGTCAAGTGGAATTTCTGTGCGAGTTGATCGTTCTTTACTGTGCACCAATTTTCTGCTATGCTTTCTAAACTTGGGTATTTGGAAACACATTTATATGGATTGACTTTTATCATTTTGTTTTAACAAGAAAAATTGAAAGATATACACTACTTCTCATCATCTTCATCTTCTCCTTGCATTCATCAACAATTACACATAATAATTTATGTTGATTAAAGTGTAGAGCCGTGGTGATAACGTTCAAATTGAAGATTGATTTTTAGATTTGGGTTGAGAAGTGAGTGAATTTTTTCTTGAATAAAACTGTTAGGTTTTGTCCTTCGAGATCCGTGTTGGTGCGAGGTTTTTTGCACAAGTCTTCACTTCATTGAATTCAGCCGAGTGAAAGGATTGAGAGACAATGGGTTTTCTCAATCAAGTAGCGGTAACCGGAGGATCGTGAAGAAAGATTTGGGGTCAAATGTCTTGCGATCAAAATCATCCGAGTGAAAGATTTGTGGAATGCAGAGTTCGTGCAATCAAGTAGCGGTAACCGGAGGTTTGTTCGAAGAGTTTGGTACACTTGGTTTTGCTCAAAGCAAGGGAAGAGAAGGGAATAGTTTCATCATCAACAGTTGATTTGTGTGTATTGAGGACTATTGATTCTCTTGTAACATTTTGCAACTTAATATCACATGTCTTAATTCTAGATTCTAGAATGCAGACGTACCATACGCGAGGACGACAAGGGAATTTGCCTTAACAAATCATGTGTTGTTTTCTCTTTCCCTATCCTTTTATTTTCGTTTGTCAAAATTTGTGTGATATCAAATTTTCAATTCATTTTACTGTGATTGTAGTGAATCAAACTTTGTTTAAAATAACCATAGAAATCACTTTGATTGTTATCCAGGAAAATTCATCACTATAATTAAGTAAAATTGAACTTGTTGTGCTTTGGCACCCCAAGTGTTTGATAAAGTGGCTAACACACAAATTTGTGATATTGTCAAGCTTTTATCTTAAACAATTCATTTGGTTTCGCATATCTGGTATTTCCAATAACTGATTGTTTAGACGATTTTTGATTCGGGGAGCTTTCACACCATTTCAAAAAACAATTTTAAAAAAGCAATTTCAAATAGAGGATCTATCATCTATTCAACCCCCTTCTTGATCCGTCTCATCGTCTAGCAAGTGGTATCAGAGCGCCGATTTATCTAGTGCTTCACATATAACTTTTTAGAAAATGGAGAACGATCCAAAAGGGGCGTACAATAGAGCGCGTAATTTTATCGATGAAAATTATAGTTATTGGAAAGATTGTATGCGGGTGCATATCAATTATGTTGATAGTAAAATATGGAAAATCATCGAGAATGTCCCTATAGCAATAACGATGACCAATGAGGCCGATGCCACCATACCTAAACCGGAAGCGCAATGGAAAGAGGATGATGAGAAAAATTATGGCTATGATTGGAATGCAAAAAATATTCTCATATCATCTTTAGGTGTTGATGAGTATTTTAGAGTCTCCCATTGTGCTACTGGTAAGACAATATGGGATGAATTACAAGTTGCCCATGAGGGAACTAATGATGTTAAATTAGCTAGACTCAATACTTTAACTCAAGAGTCCGATCTCTTTCACATGAAGCACGGTGAAACCATTGCGAATGTGACACCCCAAATAATTCGATTATTAAATAATTAGAATTTTTAATTATTAACTTAATTGAAAATTTAATTATTGGTATTTTTGGATTATTGGAATCAATTTAATTAATTAAAGGAAAGACGTTTTGGTGGTGTGGAGAGTAATTAGAGGGTGTGAGGGGTAAAATACTCTACTCTTACTAATTACTAATTTAATTATTTTATTGGAATAATATAAGGAATAATAAAAGGAGTATTAAAAGGAAATAGAAGGAAAAGAGCCATTTGGGAGATATTCATCATACGTGCAATTGAGAAGAGGAAAAGGAAGGAGGAAAACCTAAAGTGTCGGAATTCGAAGAACCCACAAGGTAAGGGGTGATTTCGATTTATTATTTTGTATTATAGGTTTTGAATTCGACCGTATGGATCATAGCATGATAGGAAACCTCAGTTTAGAAATTCTAGGGTTCCGTAGAATTGTCCCTATTTGTGTCGGATTGTAAGTCGGAAACCATTAGTGTGTCAAATAATGAATAGGAATGATGAAATAATGTTGTTTGATGTTATAATGGTGTAAAATGGGTGTATTTTGGTGTTTCTCATGTTGCAATTCGTATGGGAATGTTTGGAATTGATTTGGAATGGGTAAATGCTGTCAAAAATAGCAGAATTTGACCCTGCAGGTCGTGGGAACCGGTTCCCAGTGGGGAGGAACCGAGTTCCCAGTGTAAACTTTCAAAAACTGGCAAAAATGCACGTAGGAACCGGTTCCCAGTGGGGTAGGAACCGGGTTCCCATACATTTTTCCAGAGGCGTGATTTTTGAACTTTGTGGGAACCGGTTCCTGCATATGGAGGCACCGGGTTCCACTGAAACTTTTTGAAAAATTCTAAAACTTTGAAAATTCATAACTTTCAAACCGTAAGTCCGTTTTGAGCGCCGTTTTGGACGTTGTTTCTTAAATTTAATGCTCTATCTTATAAAATGAAAAGATTTCCTAAAACTTGAAATTATTTTGAAAATGAGTCGAATTTCGAAATAAGTGATTATTCATTCGAAGTGTGTTTGGTGTATAAGAGGTAGTGTACCTGTGACATTGAGATATCGGAATGGTGTGAATGAAAGGCATGTTTATGTTGTTGATTGTGTGCATGATTTGTTGAGAATATCATGTTTGAGTTTTGATTCAGTTATGATAATTTGGTGTGTTTCATAGACTGATTTGATGTTGCATGTTGGTGATGTGCGTGCATATGCATTTTTGGTGAAGTTAATTCCCATTGTGTGGAATTTGACTTGTATTGCCGTTAACCGTACCCGAGTGAGGATGGGTGGTTAGGCTGGATTCGTGTCCGGGTGTTTATGGACGAATCGATGATTACTGTATCCGGTTGATGATGGATCAGTGTTGGGTGACTTGGTCACGTGTTGGTACCACATGCATTGTGTCTGCATTTATGTTTGCAGGGGATTGTAACATGTTAGGATGTCTTCTAGTGTTACAATTCTTTTGTTGTTATTTGTTGTTGCATGATGATTGTATGGTTGTAACTGTGTGTTGAAATATGAAAATATGCTGAAATGGGTGAAATAATATGCTTGTGATATATGTTGATTGAGGAACTTATAATGCATTGTAATTATGAGAAATCTCACCCTTACTTTAATGATTTCAGATTAAAGTTAGCAGCTCAGGAGTTGGTGAGGATGGCTCTAGAGCTTTGTCATTTTAAGTCCGCGTGTCAGTGTCATACTCTGATAGGTTGTAACACTGGGAAACATTTAGTTGAGAACTGGTTTAGTAATCAAATGTTATTTGGATTACTTTAGGAATAATTGTGATTTGATTTTATTCCGTTTTGAGTTTTGGTATTTTCCGCTGTGTAAGACATGGTCTTAATTTGATCGAAATTTACTGAGTTAATTGGAGTTTTATTTAATTCATAATTGTGGCATCCCTTGATTTTCGTGTTGACTCTGATTAAATCTGGCTTTTATTATTACATGAATTAAAATATTCGGGGTATTTTAGAAGGGGTGTTACAGCGAACATGCAAAATAGATTCACTCATATAATCAATCGCTTACATACACTTGGTCATACCACTTCCAATGCTGTTGTTACTAACAAAATTTTGAGATGTCTTAATAGGGAATGCCAACCTAAGGTTACGACTGTAACACCCCATTTCTACCCGGTAATTGTAAATAAAATCAGAGCATAAAAATTCCAACCAAACATGGGATATTACACTTTTCAACTTTAACTAACCGCATAAACTTATTATACCAGATACATAACACATATAAATATGAAGAAACTCATAACAACTATTTAGTCCTCAAAAGTAAATTAGCTTTGATAAAACCAAGCAGCGGAATTCACAACTTTAAACTTCAACTTATAGCATCTTTGTCTAACTTGAAACAATCAAAATTAAACTTCTCCAATAACAACTTAAACAATACAACTTAAAACAACAAGAACAAAACAAGCGTTCATTCCCCCGAGTACTACGTATCAGAGCAAATGACACCAGACTCAAACTAATGACGAAAACAACTACTCTTCTTGATTACCTGCACGTTATCCATGTAGAGGCATCATCACAACAGAAGGGGTGAGATATCGAATGATATAAGCAAAAATATGATAATTTATATGTTAGAAAATAATCATATAATTTTCATCGCTTCACAACAACAACTAAATAACAAACAACAAGTACACAACACAACGACAACTTCCAATAGTAAAATTCGAATGCGACTCAACTTATACGTATGCATGTGGTACCATCGGAACAAAACTCCTAACTTAAACATATGCCACATTATCAAGGCATTTCAACAAGGCATAAACCTTCAAATTCAACATGGTGCCATCAAGGCCAACTTAATCATGCAATGTATGCGACATTATGAATGACATACAACAACATTAACAAAATCAACAATACAACAAAAACAAACAACAACAACTTAAACATGCATCAATTGCATCAACTTAAATAATAATGGTCATTCGACCTACAACTTAAACATGCCCATGAATAAGACAATTCAGCTTATTCGACTGTACCCACGAAACAACTTATTCAACACTGTTCCGACAAAACGAACCAATCACAATCACCTACTATTATACACGAACTATCATGACGAATTTCAATCGATTCCGAACAACTAATTTCTACGCTTAATTTGCTAAATCGGCTAATTCGGTTCTGTTACCGCTCCCTGTCGTCACTGTAACTTATAAACCATTCACTGTTATTTGTATTATACTGCTATTGTTAATGTATGGCACTGAGTTCCATTGTCTTCTAATTAACCTCTATTGCAATATACTAGCATCTAATAAACTCTGCTATACACTAATTTATGTTCTCTGCTAAATCTTCTGATTTTGATCAATTACACTAACACACCTACACCAATCATACACCTGTAGCATATTTATTTCTAATCAATTAAGGATACCATTTATTTTCTAATTCTTGTTGCAGTATACATTCCAATTAAAGTTACAAGGCCATAATTTTGTTAAATCGGAAAAGTATCAGCTAGGCCAACACAGACCAACATGAAAAGAAATAACAGAAATGTGGGACGCCCATCCCTCCTTATAGGGGCGCCCTCCCTTGGTGTGTATTTATCATTATTTTACTTCATTTTCCTTCTGTTTGTTCTAGGCATAACATGCATGATACATAGATAATTTTTCCAAACCAAACCGCCAAACAAATAACAGATCCAAACAAAAACTAGTGAGGCACAAAACATGATGGGGGGCGCCCACCACACCCCCTGGGGCATCCTCCCATATAGCATGTATGTATGTATATTTTTTTTATTCTTTGTCTCTTAACATGGGGTGCCCGCCTTCACTTGTGGGGCCTTTGTCCCAATTCCTCTTCTACTCATTCATAACTTGTTCTTATTTGTTCTTATTTGTTCTAATTTCCAGCTTCAGATTCAAAAGTACCACACCAACTAATTCAACACGTTCATCATACTTTCATACTTGGCTAAAAATAAAAATCCAGGCACCAACATATCAACAACAAAACGTAGATTTTCAATCGAACGATGGTGTCGCACCCCAAAATTTACCCTCCTTATCATAAATTTTCTTGGATTTCCTTGCAAAAGCATGAGTTCAAAAATGCGGATTTATTGAGGATTCATGACTTTCTTGCTTGATTCATCTGGTTGTTTTGAGTCGGATTTGGAGATTGAAGTTTGAATTTGAGAATGGTGCATTAAGTTTTAGATTCGTTCAAAAGCTTACATGTTTATGGTCACACGAGTTAATGCAAGTAAAGTTCGGAACATCCCATCATGCTTAATTCCTTGTTTCAACCAGAATTAATTCAAACTTTGGTTCAAGATACATTCAAGTATTGTACAACGGAAAATTCAAGCTCATTCGAAACTTTGTGAAGTTGAAAGAATTTAGTTTGTGTTAATCTGAATTTACCAAATGCAAAAGTGGTTCAGGAGATTTAAGGCGAATAATTTGCTCGGGATGCAAAGTTTGGTGACTCAAGAGTGAATATTGCTAAGATTCGTTGTGTTGAATTTCTTAGAGCTCTTAGTTTATGGAATTCATCATTATTACCATTTCAAGTACCTCATTTGGATTTTTATCAAAATTCATTCAAGATTCAGGTGTCACTTATCATCATTCAACTTTCTTTCACAAGTTTGATTTCAAATTCAAGATACTCCATTAAGAGTTTTTAAGGCATGGAAAGTTGCGGTAAAACTTCAAGTTATATTCTCCACAAGATAGAAAGTAACATTCATTCATGCGACTTCATTTTCAAGTTGAGGTTATCATGTCTTTTTCTAAGAGGCAAGAATTAAAGAACTTGAATTTTTGTTTTGAAACTTGAGATTTTCTTGGTCAACTCTTTTTTATATATATAATTCTAATTGGTTTCATTTTTCATTCATCAAAATCACATGATTTCTTTTCTTTTGTTCGAAATACAAATGTTCCAAGTTTATTCAACTTTCACACTCACATTCTTTTTTGAATTTTGTTAAGGAGGGAAACACATATGAATACATTGGTTTTTAGAATTTGATTTGCATAAATTTTATAAAAGTCATTACAAAAATCCATTGTTACAATACTACAAGAGTTGACTTAGATTGTTATGAAATACAAGTTTTATTACAAAGCTTCAAGGATCTTCTAATTCTAAGTTTCTATGAAGTTTTCTTGGCAATTTTCAATTCTTCATCTTTTGCTCCTTCGTCTCATCCTGGGCCATGCTTGCTTCCTCTTCATCTTCGCGCCTAACCACTCGACCGTTGCCGCCATTCATGAAACAAGGAAAAGTAACATAGTTAGCAAACATGAACATGAACAAATACAAGAAATTATCAAAAGAATTATTCTTTTTTTGTCAAGGCTCATCATTAGGTGTTTGGCGGGAATCAATTTTTATTGCTAAACCTTATAACCTTGCGCAAGATTAATCATCGGCGAAAAAAAAGTTTATTTGCAAATCACGAGTTAACTCGGTTCACAAACAAACCTAACTCAGACCATTCATCACGGTTAGTACAAGGCAACAGTTTTAAATCCAACAGGCAGCAAGCATATCAATCCAACATATCAATTCCAACAGCCAGCAATATAAATCCAAGTCAACATAGCAGCAGCAGCATATATATGTTATCAGCAACAGAGAGCAGCATGAGATAAGACTCAGAAAAACATCATTACAGCATGGTCATTGGCAACTAAAACAAGCAACAAAGTCAAGAGCAGAGCCATACAGCATGGTGTAGCAAGTAATGCAAGCCAAAACTCAGAAAATTTAGAGCAGACAGCATGGTGATAGGCAACAAATACAAGCGACAGGGACAGGAGCAGAGAGTAGTTCAGAACCCAGACAAAGGAGAAGATACAAGTGCAATATCTGTTCAAGGCCATACTGGTTCAAAAAAGAGAACACAAAAAGAACAAAGATATAAGATCTTTTCGACACAGAACAGGGACATAAAGAGAGAAAGAAGATCAGTTCAGAAAATTCACTCTCAACACAAGAAAAATCCAAAACTTAAGCCATGTCAAAACCAGAGTATTAGTATCTGTTCTAGAAAAAAAGCAAGACCAGTGTAGTATCAGTTCATTCTCACAAACCAAAAACCATTTTCGAAACAAAAAAAAAAGCATCCGTTCTCGATGTAAACCAAAAACCAAAGTTCAAACCATTCAACAACAACAAGTAAGAAGCATAGTATCATTCATCGACACAAACCGAAAACCCAGCATCCATCCCAAAATCCCAGAACAAACACAAGCAAAGAAAAAACCTAGCATACTCATCATTTTCCTACGCCAAACAGCCTTCAGTTTTTTTCTTTCAGAGATCATAATCTGAAATTTCGAGAAAGAAGAAGAAGATCAGAAAGGTAATACCGGGTTTTGACGAAGAGGTTGCGAACCCTCTCACCATCCTTCTCCTTCACTCCACATTTTTCTCTCATTTTCGCGTTGCATCACATCGCTGTCACCGAATAGGGCCTAGGGTTTCATCTTCCCTTTTCAGTTTTTTCCAACAACCTGTAACAGAAACACAAATCAAAGTAAACACCAGAAATCAGATAACATGCAAACAGAGATCGAGAGAGATGAGTAGTTTCTGGGAATCACAAGCCACACAGAGAGTGGCGACGGTGAGAGAGAGACAGAGAGCGGCGACGGTGAGAGAGAGGTGAGGGACGATCGCGGCGATGAGAGAACGGTGAGGAATCGCGAGCGTAACAGTGAGAGAGGGACGATGAGGGTTTGTGAGGGAACGAGAAAGATGAGAGTGAGTAGCGCGAGAGAGAAGAATGGATGAATGAGTGGAAAAAACATCTGCTTTTTAAAATTAATTTACTTGTTTTAATTTAATTAGTTTTTTTAAATTAGTTTTAGTTTTTCTAATTAGTTATTTTATATATATATATATATATATATATATATATATGTGTGTGTGTGTGTGTGTGTGTGTGTGTGTGTTTTGGTGTCTATGCCTGGTGGTGACAAGTGTCACCACCTTGGTCCATTTCAATTCATTTTTTTTATTATTATTTATTTCATTTTTTTTCTTTCTTTTATAAATTATTTCAAAAAAAGGAAATGTAGTTAAATTTTTGGTAAAAAAAATAAATATAAATACAATAATATGTCACTTGGGCCATTGGAGTGTTTTTCGGAGAAGAGGGATCCGACGCACCAGATCGCCAGCATACGACGAATTTTTGCGAAATAATCAAGTTCAGATGGATTTATTTTCGCACCGTCCAGAATCACTGCAATACAGGATATTTCTGAATTTTTATCTATTTCAATTAATTTATTTTGTGCAAATAATATTTCGTTGCGATGTACTAAATAATTATTGGATCTGATAGTTTTTGTTTGATGATTTATCGATTAAACTATTAGTCGATTTTTCATCAAACAGAAAAAATCGTGTCTAATAATTATTTAAATTTCCGATTGTATTGTATGGTATTTTGTCTGTTTATTTACTCATTCAGTATTTATTCACCAATGTACACTTTGCACACAATTAAAATTAAAATTAATTCGATTTCATCCTGATTGGCTCATATGCCGATTTCTTAAAGGGTTTCATGGTTGGGGATGGGCATGGCCATCCTCACGAGATTGGTTAAAGCCCTTGTTGCTTTAATCGATCATAACCCGAAAATAACATTGGTCTATATACCAATTACCATGCACCAGGGTCTCATGGTTGGGGATAGGAGCACCTATCCTCACGAGGTTAATCAAGTCCATATACTTGATTAATCATAACCCGCTTCCATTCCATCTCAGCACGCGTATCCGAATGCTTTCATAATTTAAGGTTCTAAACCTCGATCCAACGTCGAGTTTCTTTTCAAAATAATTTCACAAATATTCTACTTCTCCCTCCTCCTAAACATATGGTTGTCAGTCCAGTATCGACCCTCGACCGTATGTTTAGTGTCTTAATTGAATTTAATCAACGTGAACCATGTTTCACCTCACCTTTTTTTAATAAAACTTTTGGGTAGAAAAAGATGATTCGGATGTTTCTGTCCACTCATTCGAGTAATTGGGGCGTTAGCCGTTGAACGCTTATGGTCCAATACTTGTCTCCCACATAAAAACAAAATAACTCATTCAAACTCTTTTATCGCTCATACGCGATCATTAAACTCTTTTCGGATAAAGAGTGTGCAATAGTCGTTTCAAACACGAACGAGGACTTAAGCTTTTCAAACAAACTAAACAAGTCCAAGTTCAAGCATTTGAAATGTTTAATGCACGATTTTTCTTATAAAATCAATACAACAAATTTAAACCTTTTTGAGAGGAACTACGGAGTTTTGACTTTCCCATTGCACAAGGGAATATGTAGGCACACGGTTCTGAAATCGTGCCAAACTCAAAATAATAATAAAACAAATTCTGTTTCTTTTATAACTTAGAAATTAGCGAATATACACACAGTTAGAATTAAACGGGTCCCATCGAGTACGATGGATGTAAGAGGTGCTAACACCTTCCCCTTACATAACCGACTCCCGATTCCACTTTTTTGGTCGTAGACCGTCTTATCCGCTTGTATGGGGTTTTATCTATATTTTCCCGTTCTTTTTAGAACAAATAAAATTAGGTGGCGATTTCACTGTTTTCGAGAATTAAAAGATTTTTGAAAATCGAGTTGCTTCAGATGGCATCAATAACAGCCAATTCATTAAAATCAAATATCACAATTTTAACGCAATCAGTAGAAAAAATATAATTCTAATCCCACATATTAACCATCATACTCCCGATTATAAAATTCGAACCCTGTAACACCCCTTCTAATTACCCGCGTTGTTATAAATATAAATCAGAGTTTTTAATCACAAATCAAGAGGCGTCACAATTTAAATAATTCAAATTAACCAAAAACAGTTGTCATGCTTTCACTGAAGAAAAATCATTAAATAAAACAGACTTAAAGTTATGCTTAACAGCAAAAATGAAACATAACAAATACTGGATACATCATTCATAATTATTCCAGGACGTAAACCGAAACATGAACCAAAACCATTATTTAATATCCATAAAGAATCTCAAATCAAGCGTTTCCCCAGTGTTACATCTACCAGAGCACGACACTGACACGCAGATTAACTAAGTGACTCGACTCTAGAAGCTATCCTCACCAATTCCAAGCAGCTAATCACTTCAAATCTGAAATCATCAAAGTAAGGGTGAGATCTCTATCCAATATAAAATGCGTTATACATTTTTAAATACAACAGAATAATTTGATGCGTTAGTCCACTATCAAAAACACGTTCATGGTTCAATTCAGAAGAGCATTGTACACAATTCATTATGCAAGTAAACAATCAATGGAAATTGCAACACTGGAAACCATCCTAGCATGTTACAATCCCATATGCAATGCAGACTCTATGCATGTGGTACCAAACGTGAACCGAGTTCACCCTCTGTTCCATCACACTTGGAAAACAACGGAAATCCATGATTCGCCCATATCCACTGGGTCAAGAATCTAGCCTCACTACCTCTGAATCCTGGTAAGTTTATTGGCTCTGCAAGTTCACTTCCGCACAATGGGAATGAACCATAAACAATGCTTATGCATGCATCACAAAAGCATGCAACAATAATTCACAGATTATGGTCTCAACATAATTCACATAATGCCAATCACCAATGTATCACATTCAATCATAATGAATATCAAACACAACATTGTAAGCACTATTCCTCATTCATTAAATCAGACAATTCATAACCCATCCTCCTTTGTCCTTAACCATCAACGTTTCAAAAATCGGGAACTCGACACTTTTAAAATAATTTTCACAAAATAATATTTTTCTTCTTTTTATAAGATAGTATTTTTAATTTAAGGAATAATGCCGAAAACGGCACTCGAATCGGAGTTACGGTTTAGAAAGTATGAATTTTTAAAGTTTTAGGTGTTTTGAAAATCAACACAGTGGAACCCGATTTCCCCCTGGGAGAACCCGGTTCCCACCTTTTCAAAAAGTCACGCTCCTGGAATTTTGTAAGGGGAACCCGGTTCCTCCCTACCGGGAACCGGTTCCCACGTTGAAAAATGGCCAGTTTTGAAAGTTTTGAGCTGGGAACCCGGTTCCTCCCTGGGAGTAACCGGTTCTCACGACCTGCAGAATTAAAAACTGCTATTTTTGACAGCATTATGCATTCCAAACCATTCCCAATCATTCCTATACGAATTATAATTTCAGGAACACCAAAATACAACCATTATACATCAATACAACATCACACATCATAAATTCATTATTCCTATTAATTGTTTGACACACTATGGTTCCAAAATCTTATACACCGACACAATTAGGGATAAATCCTATAAACCTATATTATCTAATCTCAAGTTTTCCAACATACCCAATCATCCAGTTGATTCCCAAAACCTATAAGGCATTAAAATCGAATGAAATCACCCCTTACCTCGCGATGATCTTCGACTTTCCCGGCGTTGGCTTTTTCCTTTCTTCTCTTCTCTTCTCCAATTTCACGTGAAATAACTTTTCCAAAAAGACCTTCTTTTCCTTCTTTTCCTTTTTATAATCCTTGTTATATTCCTTTATTATTTCCAAATAAAATTCATAAATTAGTAATTAGTAAGAGTAGAGTGATTTACTTCTCACACCCTCTAATTACTCTTCACACCACCAACTCTTCTTTTCTTTAAATAATCCGATTAAATCCAAAAATATTAATACTTAAGTCTTTAATTAAATAAATAATTAAATTCCTAATTATTTAATATTTGAATTAAATTGGGGTGTCACAAACCCCACCTTTACCTTGGATTGAAGGCAGCTCGAATTACTCGATCAAATTTCGCGAACCTAACTGGACCCTAATTCTGCAATAGATAGACTAGTATAAATTTTCTGGTTTTTACTAAAATTAATCGACATTAATTCAATGCTACCTGGTATAATTTGAGACTGATTATTTCCTATCTTCCTCTCCGCTAGTAGGTTTTCTCTTTCTCTCACATATCACGTAGCAGGCAGTTTGTTCTTTCTAATTTCCAACCCTAGCCACTTAGTAAAACCTCTTTATATATAGCACTTGCTTTCACTACTTGTTTGTTTTAATTCAATCAGTCCCGTTCAAACCTCTAATGGGCCTACCAATAACACCTCTATTTTTCTACTTGCCACACACAACTTAACCCAACTATTTAATTAATAATCTAATAAAATTAATATTATTTTCTAATATTAATTTCTCCCAGCTAACTCGACTTATTACCCGATTATCCGCTTAACCGCTCAACTAACATTTTAATCCAATAATGCCTCTTATAATTATTCCGATAATTCTTGACTTCGACTAATTCCAACAATTAAATCCTTAATAATTCATTTAAATAATTAAATGAATATTAATTTCTCCCGGCTAACTCGACTAATTACCTGATTATCCGCTTAACCGCTCAACTAACTTTTTAATCCAATAATGCCTCTTATAATTATTCCAATAATTCTTGACTTCGACTAATTCCAACAATTAAATCCTTAATAATTCATTTAAATAATTAGATGAATTTCCGGGCGTTACAACGACCATCAAGAAAGCTAATGATCTAATGACACGATGTAACAACATTATTTGGTAAGCTTCTAGAACATGAGAAAGAGCTCATAAATCTCAACAAACACGAAAAGAAGGAAAAGAAAGAAAAATCAAGGGACATGTAAAAGAAGTCTATCGCGTTAAAGGCTTCAAGCTCCAAGTCATCCACCAATAATTCGTGTGGAAGTGATTCAAGTGATGATGATGGAAGTTCGAATGAAGATATGGGGTATTTGTGAGAAAGTATCATAGGCATCTCCGAAAGAATGAAGTCCAATATTTGGATAAGAACCTCATCAACTATAGACGTCAATCTAAACCCTCAAAGCAATATGAAAATAAGAAATTCAAGTCAAGAGGATCATGTTACAATTGTGGAAAACCCGGTCACTACAACCTGGATTGCCCATTGCTCAAGAAAGAGAAAGGAAAAGACAAATAGCAAAAGAGATCAAATAAATTTAGGATTTCATATATTGCATGGAAAAGTGATAATGAAACTTCAAGCAAAAACGACTATAGTGATAAAGAAGAAACGATTAACTTTTGTCTTATGGCTCATCAAAAGAAGAAAAAGAATGTAAGTCATTCTAAATATGATCATGTTGATGAAATATCTTATATTGAATTGCAAAAAGCTTTTGATACTCTACATAATGAGGTTAAAGAAGCTTTTAAACGATTGACCTCAAATAAGAATTTTGTTCTTACCTTGAGAAAAAGGTTTCCGATCCAAAAAAGGAATTCGAGACCCTTAAGATATCTATGGTAGAAGCTATCAAAAGCAAAAGCAAAAATGACAAGGGTTTTTGGTTTACATGGTATGAATGTGAAACTTGTTACATTTGGCAAAGAGAGGTTAATACTCTTAAAGCTAAACTAGATAAGGCTTTACAACCTAAAATTACTTACGCTATTGATCGATCAAATTTTAGAAGTAGAATGAATAATCCTTATAAAAAATACACTTATGAGATAAGGGATCCGTCTAGCAAAAGTAATTCTCCCAAAATCTTGACTTTTCTATATTGTTTCAAGAAGGGTCATACCATTGATAAATGTCGCTTTGGGAGATTTTTGGTTCCTCAAGGCATTTTCAAATGGCTGCCCAAATGCAACCCTAGTTTTAATCCCACACAAGGACCCAATAAAAATTGGGTATCTATTTCCCTTGTTTAAATTTGTAGGTGGAATGTCTTGAGACTACAGAGAGAAGATGGTTTCTCGATAGTGGATGCTCAAGGCATATGACGAGTGACATCTCCTTATTTTTTGACTTTATGGATAAAAATAAAGGATTTGTAACCTACAATGACAATAACAAGGGAGCTATACTCGACAAAGGTAGTGTAGGTAATACCTCTTCTACTTCTATCTCTGATGTCCTTTTAGTTGAAGGTCTTAAACACAATCTTATTAACATCAACCAATTATGCGACAAAGAATACGAAGTCTCTTTTTTGAAAAATTGTTGCATAATTGAAAACAATGATAAGAAAGATGACATGGTAAATAATGTATACATACTTGACTTGAATGAAATATCTTTGACTGGTGCTAAATGTCTAGTCTCCATGAATTATTGTCGAATATGACTTTAATTAATATTTTAGGAACGTTTCATGAATGTTATTTTAAGTCATGTTATTTATGAATGTTGTTTCGGTTCAATTTGTGGATTATTGTCGTGAAAAACATTCTAATTAACATTTTTTGAGTGTTTGATAATTATTATTCTACTTCATGTTATTGATGAATTTTGTTTCAGATCAAGCCATTGATTATTGTTTTGAATATTATTTTAATTCATGTTATTTATTAAACTTGCTGTAAGGTCCCACACCCCAATGCCAACAAGGATGCAAACTAAGATGAGGAAATAAATTCATTTAGAACATATCCATATTTTAAGGAAGGTGAGGGCAAAAGAATCAAAACTTGCAGTGTTAGGATGAAGGATTATATAAATAAATGAGGTCATTATTTAGGTCTCATGTTATTTATGAATGTTTTTTATTTACGATGGACTTAATTTTTTCATGATAAGTAAAAATTGACGAATCTGATAGTGGCACATCCTCTAACAGTCCAAATATTTTTGATTGAAAAGTGATCAAGTTAGTATTTATGTTGAAATGATGATTATTTAAGTTTTAAAAATATGTGGTTATTTAAAAAAAAACTCGTTGAGAGATTTGGAATTATCAATCAAAATGAAAAATGTTATTTCAAATTTGTTAGTTTTAGTGTTATTTCTTCGTTTATTTTAGAAACCATCGTTAAAATTTTCTTAGTGCATCGGAGGAATCAAAGTTTTCTTTCTTCTCAGGGTCTCCATTCGTTCCGTCCCCAAACAGAAGTTAGAAATCTTCAAACAGAACATCTGCATCCTCCTCAAGATGGATATGTTTTGAAATACCACAACATCTATCATTCATACATCTCTCATAAAGTCATAATATATGCATATGTCATTCATACACATCATCATGCATCATACTTTGCATATGACTAACAGTTTTCTATCAAAGTTTCTCTTGTTTTCTCCAAAACAGGTGAAAATCACTTCTGACGCAAAGTCGGGATTAAGACCGAATCCGACGGAAAACTATCTCGAAGACCGCCCTAGTTGTCCTCCGACAACCGGTCCAGATTAAGACCGAATCCAGACGGAAAACTATCGAAGACCGCCCTAGTTGTCCTCCGACAATGGTCAGATTAAGACCGAATCCAGACGGGAAAGCTATCTGAACGACCACCCTCGTTGTCCTCCGACAACGGATCCAGGATTAATACCCGAAGCCAGACGGGAAACCCTATCCGAACGATCACAAGTTATCCTCCGATAACAGGCATTGGATCAATACCCGAAGCACAACAGGGAAGATATCCACATTTGGCCAACTACTATCCCCTCAGAGTAATCAGACGAAGATTTATTCTGGCTCTCTCTTATTATCAACAGCAACTACAGAATCTGGCGTACGACTCAGTTGCCATGGATGGCATCTTAAGCCCATCTCCGACTACTTGTCAACATTTCTCCATCTTCAGAATGCTGCATATTTGGTCAAAAACCAATACAAACCAATAGCTTCATCCGAGGTTGAGCACGAAGTCTAACGTACGACTCCCGCCGGATGGCATCTTAAGCCCATCTCCATGCTCCTTCCAGGAACGTCTACAGAGCCTAGCGTACGGCTCACTCCCCATCATCGATCTTTCCAGATGGCATCTTAAGCCCATCTCCGAAGATTCTCCTATTCAGACGACATCTCGAGTCTAGCGTGCGACTCATTCCCCAGCGAAATCTTCAACTTCTCCAAATGGCATCTGTAAGCCCATTCCCGCACCATCAGCCAACAGCGAGTGCAAATTTTCAAGTGTACTCGAGTGTTCAATCATCTTCTACCTCCAGGTCACGAAAGGCGAGTAGGCCAATCTAACCCTTCCAGTACAAGAAGATTGAACAAGGGCAGCTGTCATACCCCAAAATTTGCCCTCCTACTTTTCAAGACATTTCATACATCCATGCTCAAGGGTTCCTCAAGGGTTGATCAGACAAACCCTCTCCTAGACAATTAACCCAAACTAGGGTTTGGCAATTCTCAGACCCAGATGGACTTCTAACATCTTCAATGGTCTTCATGCCTCCTCATATGCTTCAAAGATTCTCCATGTCAAGTTTCAAGCCTCACAAGTCAAGTTTCCTCAGACAATTGCTCAGATGGGTGAAAATCAGTTGTATTGGTCAAAAAGTCAACTGTGGTCAACATACAGTCAAACTTCCTGATTTTTGGTCAACATCCTTATTTTGAAGTTACATTCATCATTTGATCAAGGGTTGATCATGATTCATCAAGAAAACTCAAGATTTGCTCAAAAGTCAAACTTTCTAAATTAGGGTTTCTTAGTGAAAAGTCAACCAAACTTTGACTGAGCATAACTTCTCCATACTTTCTCAGAAATATTTCCACTACCTCTTGTTTTGAAGGAAATTCCATTCTCTACAACTTCATGTCTCACAAGAATGTTCAAAAAATGCTTCATTTGGAAGGTATGGATCAAAACATTACAGGTCCTTTTCAAAGTCAACAAAAAGTCAACATTTTGTTTTGAAGATATATTGAGCATGGAAACTCCAATTGAGATGAAACCAAAGATTTTGTTTAGAGGACTCTTAGAGCTTTCTAAAAAGTCCAAGAACTCTCAAAAATGTGGAAAAGTGAGCAAAATACACCATTCACAAGTTGGGCATTTTTGAACAATTGCACAAAAGGAGATATTTGTCAAAATGCAATTTTTTTCCAAATGGGCCTATAATTTTATGATCCAAACTTGATCATGATATTATTTGTGACCCATTGATGCTTGGCCATGACAATTTTCTATTTTATTGATTTATTTTTGAATTTAAAACCATTTAATTCAAATTTAAATTATATAAAATATGAAAATAAGATATTTTTTCAAAAGGAGTGAATGTATATCAAACTTGAGGTCCAAGATAGCCCATAGAACATGCCAAATTCGTGCTAGCTCTCACATTAAAGAGAAAATCAAATTTTTTCCAAAATTTGATTTTATTTGAAAAATATTTATGGCACATTCATGATCCAATCTTTTTTCCTTCTCTTTGCCATCCCAAGTCACTCTATAAATACCCAGCATTACACACAACAAAGGACACAAAACCCTAGCTCAAAGCATAACCCTTATTTTGTTAAAAAATTTCTCAAAGTCGTCAAAATTCGAACCCCATTCTCCAGCCAAATTCAAGGTGTTTTGAGCATCCAATCCTGTTCTTGAGGTCTCCAGCAATCGAAACCAATCCATACATCAAGCCAAGACTGCCCAGAACTCGACCTATAGCTTGCTCCGATTTGGTAAACTTTTGAAAATCAAATTTCATTATTCATGCATTATTAATGTTGTTTGTGTGTTTGTATCGATTCAGGACGATTGTTAGGTCATGTTTGAACCCTCACATGCAAGCTTGAACGTCCAGAAACCGATTCACCATAGCTAGGGCTTTTTGAACTGTTTGAATCGAACCGGTTGATACAGGCATTTTTAGGGCAAACTAATGGCACCATCGTGTTCGCAGCCCTCGATTTAGGGGGGTAGGGTACCTTAGAGCTTTTTATTTTGCATATTTTTCAAGTTTCAGGTTGTTGCTCGCCGGAGAAGACGACCGGAGCTAGGGCTCGGCGTCGTTGACTGGTTGAAGACCGAGCGAAGGCATGCGTGGCGCTTTGGAGCTTCCTGATTCGTTCTCTCGTTCCAATGGGCCCGCTTGACTGTGTTTGATTTTCAAATATCCATGACACGTTGACATTCATATTCAATCAATTGCAGCTTTTCAAACACCAAATGCATGGTGGCGCAGTGGTTAAGGCTTTGGTTTGGAAAGATTCTCCTCATGGTCATGAGTTCAACCCCTACCAGGACCGGTTTTCCTTTTTCCTTTTTACAAACTTCATATTTTCTATTTTTCTATTTTATTTTCTTTTAATATTTTCATATTATTTAATTTATCTTTCATAATTTTTATCATGCATTTAAAAACACCAATTTTTTTTTCTTTTTTGCATTATTTTCAGAAAATGTTTATTTAATTTATAAAATTAAAAATATTATTTTTGCATGCATATTTAATTTAATTTCTATTTTATCATTTAAATCACTTTTAATTGATTTTTAATTATTAAATTAACTCCAAAAAATCCCAAAAAATTATTTTAGCATATTAATGTTATTTCCAGCATGAAATATTTTTCTCATTCAAAAATTATTATTTTTACTAACATTTTCCTCTTATTCAATTTCCTCGATTTTTCATCTGTTCACAGGTTATTCCGTTTCGGGCAATTTTTTATCGTTTTCTTTTCATATCATGTAATTGCCTATGGGATGTAATAGTTTAATTAGGATTTTACTTTCCGCACTTTTCAATTATATATCTGCCCCAAAGCCATGTAATAGCGTAGGATTCATCTTTCCGAACTTTACTTTCGCAATTTAATTTCTGCACCCTATAAACTGCTAGTAATTAGGCATGTATGGCAAGATAAAATTAGACATAGCTCACTCTAATTTCCAAGATAAAAATATCTGAATCAACACACTATTTTCACACATGCACCCCTTAGGGTAATTCTCTCTCGTTGCCTTACGAATTCAAATGGTCAAGTCCCTCGAACGTAGAGGTATTCTAGCACCGTTGCCTTCAAAACAAATCATCATAGTCCCTTCGATACAAAGATCATAAGACCCACGATGTCGCCTCCGAATACATGATCTTGACCCTCGATTGTCGCCTACGAAAAATGATGATAGTCCCTTCAAATGTGCTAGGATACCTCCTACAAGTTGCCTTCTATGACCATCCGATGTCCCTTCGAATGTCCCGCTTACATCCAACGAATAAGGTTACCTACCAACTAATGGTATGGATAGCACTATTCTAAAGGAGCGTAAAATAATATGAAAACGACCAATTCTGAGTAGGTAATAAGACTTTTAGTTGCTTGCTCTATCAAAAATACTTTTCACACCACACACTTTTTGTCAAAATTCAAACTCTTTTTCAAAATGAAACATTTCCGAACACTTTGTATACATTCCTACATGAATCATTACAAAGTCAAAGCGAAATGCCTTTTCAAAACATTTTTGTCAAACACACAGACAGCAAATTTTTCAAAGTGATCTAAGAGCAACTAAGAGCCCGTAGATAACTACGGATGGAAAGGGGTGCTAATACCTTCCCTTTTCATAACCTTCTCCCTTACTCAGAATCTAACGAAGGTCTTTTCCTGTTCTTTTCACCTTCCCTTAATTGGATAAAAGAAAAGTCGGTGGCGACTCTTGCTATCCGCACATTTGCGATACAAAAACCTACAAAGTCAGTTCACCGTATTACAGAACTGGCGACTCTGCCGGGGACACACCCTAAAGAGAGAATACCTTAGGGATTTCTAGATCACATTTATTGTTTTCTGTTTGATTTGTATGCTTTATCTTTAAGGGTTGCTTGGGTATTATATTTGTGGGGGATCCTACACCCGGATCCGGGTTTCCTTTTAGGTAAGTAGCAATAAATTGTCGCGACCGTTAGACGTATATCGAAACGGTAAACATCATGGCTACATTAGTGTGACACTTTGGATGTCCTGATACTCTTCATTTACAAGTTGAGGATAGTATTTGGCTTCTGCGTGGTGTCATCAAGCACTAACTAAACTTTTAGAACCTTAATTAACCCATCTTGGCCATTAGAAGGTAGTGAGATGGCTGGCTTTGGTGCAGACTAAGGTTGGCTGATACTCGATGCTACGCTCATTAAGATCAGACTTTTGGGATATTTTCGGTCGACCACTTGGTAGTCATATTGAAATAAACGCCTACGAAAAAGATCAATGATATGAGATTCCTAGAACCCGGTTACTATTATAGGACAGGATGAACCAACTCAAACTTTTGGTGGGGTAATTACCTATACCTCATGCGAGCCTTAAACCTAGGCTCATTGTGTGATTTGATTGTGTGTGCCAAACATGACATCATGACATCATTTGCATTGCATATCATTTCTAACTATTTCAAGGACCTAGGGATTTATCTTTGCTCTGTTTTGTAGGGTATTATGGCTTCTAGAAAGACTATCCGAATCAACTTCATGGGTATACCTTCTCAGCTCAAAGAATTGGTTTCAGAGATTCCCGATCATGCTCAGTTCATCAAAAGACATGGTTATCTGCTTGACTTGGTTATCTCCGGTTTTGAAGAAGATATGATGCATGTCCTATTCCAGTTCTTTGATCCGAAACAACACTGCTTTACATTCCCAGATTATCAGTTAGTTCCTACCTTGGAAGAGTTCTCTAAGCTACTTGGGATACCTATTCTTGACCAAATGCCATTCACCGGTTTGGAAAAGGTTCCTAAATACGAAGACATCGCATCAGCCTTACATCTTAAGCGCTCAGACATTGAAGCTATTTGGGAAACCAGAAGTGGAGTTAAGGGTTTACTTGCCAAGTTCTTGATTAAGAAAGCTCGAGAATTCCTCAAAGTTATGAGTTTCCATGCATTTGAAGACATTGTGGCCTTGCTAATCTATGGTTTGGTTCTATTTCCTAACTCGGATCGATTCATAGATGTGAACGCCATCAAGTTGTTTCTTACTCGTAATCCTGTACCTACTTTACTTGGAGACATCCTACATTCTCTCCACACTCGTACCATCAAAAGACAAGGAACTCTCATGTGTTATATACCGTTACTTTCCAGGTGGTTTATTTCGCACCTTCCTCCATCAGTTTTAAAGAACGAACAAAGGTTGAAGTGGTCTCAAAGACTAATGTCACTCTCTCATTCAGATGTCCGTTGGTGTCTTTTCTCTCAAAAGGACTTCACATTCATTGAGCGTTGTGGAGAATTCCCTAATGTACCACTCCTTGGTATAAGGGGAGGTATTACTTACAACCCTTCTCTAGCACTACGCCAGTTTGGTTTTGCTCGAAGAGATGGTCCTCATGATATGCTTCTCCAAGATATTGTGTTTGACTACAACCACGATCTCCGGAATTACCGACGAAGGTTCATACACGCAGGGCATGGTAAAGAAGGCGATACCAAGACTTTGGGGCACCAAAACTCCGTTCCTTGGGAACCTTACCTCAAATGGGTGCGAGCTCGAGCTCAAAACCTCATGATGCCATTCACGCCTGTTTAACCCGTAATTATGGAACCTGTTGCCATAGGTGACGAATCCTATACTGTTCACCACCCTGACATGCCTACTGATTTTGAAGACTTGAAGAGATCCTGGATTCAACTAAAAGAAGAAAGGGATACCTTTGAAGCTCAGTGTTATGCAAGTGAGAAGAAAGTGCTAGAGTTGACAAAGCTACTTCACGAGGAGCGAAACATCAACGCCTACCTCGGCACCAAGAGAAAGCGCCCATGGGAGACTTAGAGCTTTAGGATTTATATGTTTTTCTTTTATTGTTTTGAACTGTCTTTTGTACTTAAAAAGAAAAAGAATAAAAAGAGAGCTAATAAATGTTTTTTCTTTGTTTGTTTAACAAATTTAAATCCTTAAGGTCCTTGAAAACATTGCATTGCATTTGCATAAACATCGCATAGCATGGCATAACATTGCATAACAGGTACATTGAAGATTGGTTTTCTCATTCTCTTGCTATTTATTTTAGCAGCAATGGCTCTTGAACAATCTGTCAAAGATCTCCAGGCTCAGAATGCTCAGTTTCAGCAGATGTTCACTAGCTTGGTCCAAGGCCAAGAAGAACTGAAAAAGCTCATCAACAGAAAGAAGAAGGTCGTTGGTCTTCTCAACATGGGCAGACGCTACAAAGGTGGTCCTAAAGTGGTTATCCGGATAGAACTCTCAGAAGGAAGTGTCAAGAATGAGGGGAGTGCCAGGGGTAATGAAGATGACCAGCGTGAGCCTGAGAAAGAGAGAGAGGATCGCTCTGACTATAGCCAGTACTCTGATGAAGATGACATGTACAAGCAACTCGAAGACCGTCTGAATGCTGTGGAAAATCTGAAGATGTCCGGGCTGAATTTTGATGATCTGAGTCTTGTTCCTGGTGTTGTGATTCCTCCCAAGTTCAAAGTTCCTACCTTTGCCAAGTATGATGGCATTTCTTGTCCGAAGCTGCATTTGAAGTCCTATGTCCAGAAGATCAACCCCCACACTGATGACAGAAAGTTGTGGATGCATTATTTTCAAGAGAGTTTGTCCGAAACTCAGTTAGAGTGGTATTATCAGCTAGAGAATGATCGTATCCGTACTTGGAGTGACTTAGCAGATGCTTTCTACAGACAGTATGAGTACAATGCTGAATTGACACCCACTCGCATGCAACTACAGAGCATGTCTATGGGTCGTGATGAGAAGTTCAAGGAGTATGCTTAGAAATGGAGAGATCTAGCGGGCAGAGTTCAACCACCCTTGTCCAATAGGGAGTTGGTTGATATGTTTATGGGAACACTGACAGGTCCATTCTTCAATCATCTGATTGGAAACTCCTCAGCTGGATTCACTGAGCTGATATTGACAGGCGAGCGTATTGAAGCTGGTATCAAGAGTGGAAAGATTCATGTAGAGTCATATTCAAATGCTGCAAAGAGATCTTTTGGTGGTAAGAAAGAAGCTCATGCTGTGTATGGTCAGAAAAGCCGAGCCAAGACCGACCGTGCTCAATTTGTGGGGGTGTAACACCCCAATTCTACCCAAAGTTTAATATGTAAAAATCAGAGTAATTTAAAATTTCATAAATTAACTACTGAGGCGTCACACCAACAAAACAACTCACTTAAAACGGTTTGCTTTAAAGTGTAAATTTCAGATACATAGCCTCGACGGAAAACATAAGGTGATTCATAAAAATCAAAATATCTTATTTATTAAACATCCTTAACCAATAATATTTTCATAAAGTATGATTCTTCTTTACAAAAGGAAAGAAACAAAAGAACAACAACACTGACGACATAAATATTCCCCAAGTGCTACGATCGGAGCGACAACACGACTAACAGACTATAAACTCCATCTTCAGTAACTCCACGTTACCAATATATAGGTACGAAACAAGTAAAGGTGAGATACCAAAATATATAATTAAAGGCATGATAATATATATATATATATATATATATATATATATATATATATATATATATATATAGTTTCGGAATTATAAAGGGTATAGATTAATAAGTGTAATTCCAACACATAATCAAAACTCACTTACTTTAATCGTCATCCTAATGTGTATAATCTACACTATATCACCGTAACCTCATCGGCATAAAACGTCGCAACAACACATAACCCTCCGTCACCACGAAATCGTCACGAGCTAATACATCACTAATTAACACGGTAGTCTTAAACAACAACATCAACCAACAACATTAAATAATGCTAGTAATATAAGTAACATAACAAATCATCACAAATTGGCTAAAGCCCATCTTCGCTTTTGGCATAAAGCCCATCTTCGCTTTTGGCATAAAGCCCATCATCACAATATCATCACAAACATCATCACATCATATATCATCGCAATTTAATATCATCCATCAATCGACAAAACCCAACGCCAAACAACTCAAACATAAACATAACCGACTCCATGAGACACGACTATGTTATGCATGTGGTACCCATCGCTTTGTCCGTAATTAGGGACACTTGGCATAAAGCCGATCTTCGCTCGGCATAAAATCCATCATCGCTTGGCATAAAAGCCATCATCGCTTATGAAATGTATGTGACTCGACAATAAAACAACACAACACAAAAACAACATCTTCGCTCGTTCAAATTGGCATAAAGCCCACATCGCCATAACTTATCCAAAACAAGATAAATATAACATCGCATCATAATTGCATTATGTAAACATCACTAATAAATTCATCAAAAGTCATGCATTCACAAATCGGAAGCATTTATTAACAACCTCAACTTAATCATCACATTGCACATCAACAAGTATTCTTTAATAAATACACCGTCGCAAAACTTACGTTTATTAACATCGCATCGTTATCAATTAATTCACTAAATTCTGAAAACGGAAAAATAGTCAAAACGTCAATAATCGTCGCGAAAGTAATTCCTAATAACCGGCATTAATCCTAATCGTCAACGTCGAAATCGGATTGTCCATACGTGCCTTAAATCCACTAAAAGACAATCCGGTTCAATTTACCGTAAATTGGCCTATTTCGGGTCACTTCGTAAAAACTCGTAATTTCTAAAAACTAACCTCACCACTATGTTCTACACGTCGAACTTAGCTAGCACGTCAATTTTCGTTGAATTCGGAGCAACTTGCTCCGTCGCCGAATTTACTGAAATTGGAAAATCGAAACATAATCGGGTTCTAAATTTAATCGGCTATCTTATATCCTAATTATATTTTATTAATATCAACTAGTAGTATAAGGATTTTGGAAATTTAGCAGAAACAGAAACAGAACCTGAACAAATTATGCAGGAAATTCCATTTACAGAAAAACTACAATACAACAAGCAGAAATGGAAATTTGCGTGGCACCCCCTTAATCAAAAGGGACGACCGTCCCTGGCGTTGTATGTATGTGGAGGCGAGGGCCTCAGTGCATCAAATAAAAACGAATCAGAAGAGCAACACCAATCTTTGAGAATAATTATTTCAGCATCCAAAGTAAAAAAGACTAGAATATTAATGTTAACACATATAAGATAATGGATCGAATTAAATTCTAGAAGTAAAGTTTTAGAGAAAGATTTAACGCTCTTTTAAATTATTAACAAACCATAAAATATATCAAAAACACATGACAATTATACCTTTCTTACATTTACGATAAAGATTAGATATTCATGTAACACACTACGTTCGATGACCTTTCGCACATTACCATAAAGGTTAAGATTAGAATATTCATGTAACACACTACATAAGATAATGGAAATGGGTGGAATTTAAATTCTAGAAGTAAAAGTTTTAGAGGTAGATTTAACGCGGGCGCCTCCCCCACCTTAATTCTTCCATTCATTTTATTTGTTTTTCCCTGCGTTTTTGTTTTTGCTTCACTGTATATCATTTTCATTTTTCTGGTTTTTTATATTTACTGTTATGTTTTCTCTTCATTCCAAAACTTCCATTTTTAATACTTCTAATTTATGTAAGCTAGCACCAAAATACTCACACTCTATGCTCCTAACTCAAACTCCCTAAATCATTTCAACCATCACACAACCAAAACTCAAGAATCAACCCTATTAATTTTCCCCCAAATCTAACATATATCATCAAACCCTAACTATAATGAAATGGAAGATCAAACCCCTTACCTCTAGCTTGGTTGATTGCAAGATTCTCCATCAAAGCCCCAACCTCAAGCTCTAGCTCATGATCTTCCTCATCTTATCCTCCTTGCTCTTCTTCTCAAAACCCTTTTCTTTTCTCTCAAACTCTCAAGTTTCTATTCTTGGTTTGTTTTTCCCAAATGGGAAGAAAATGAGGAAATGTGGTTTTATAAGTTATGTTTCTACTAGTTTCCTCTCTTGCTCTTGATTGGCTTGGTGTGTTATGAATGGAAGGAAAATGAGAAGAATTGGTTCTAATAATGGTATTTTCAGGTGAAAACTCAAATCTCATCAATTACTCCTCACACCCTAACCAATTCTTATAAATCAACATACTAATATTATTTATTCAATCCATTAAAACAATTTCGGGGAATTAAATATCGGATCCGAAGAATATTTTACCGACCGAACCGGATAAATTAATAGATATATTAATTAATATAATTATTCTCGCAAAATAAGCATCGATCGGTAACTTGAAAATATTAATATATTTTAATATTAATTAAAAGCAGGCGCATAGGGTTGTGATCCAATCCTACATCAAGACAACCTCACGAGACAACGCGTAACTTAACGCGCCACGAAGACAGTTTACAAAGATCAACATGCCATTATCGCAAGCCTTGCAACACATGTTGAAAGCAGAGCTGATAACCTTGAGGGATCCTCCTCAAAACATCAACACTTCCTCTCCAAGATACAATCCTAATGCTAAGTGTGCTTACCACTCCAACAGCCCAGGGCACGACACTGACAACTGTTGGGCTCTGAAGAACAAGATTCAAGATATGATTGAGGCTAAGTAGATTGAGTTTGACCCTCCTGTTGAGACTCCGAATGTGATCAACGCACCCATGCCTAACCATGATAAAAGCTCCAATGCTGTTGGTGAGGATACTTATGTTTTCAACATAGATGACTTGACCATTCCTCTGATGACTGTTAAGAAGAATTTGCTACAAGCCGGTGTCAATCCAGGATGTCCAGAAGATTGTCGTTGGTGCCCATCTGCACCTGATGGTTATGCTTGGTTGAGAAGACGTGTTCAGTGCATGATGGATAACCGTGAAATACTATTCCTGAAACCACCTATGGAGAATCTGTGTGAAGACATGTCTAAGAAACTGAAGATCGAAGATGTGAACGAAACTGTGCCAGATGTATGGGATACCTTGGGGCAGCCAAGTGGAAAGTATGATTACAAGGTGAAGTACACTGTTCCCGAGAGCTACAAGATTCCTATTGAAGATGTTAAGGCAACGGATGGGAGATGATTTCCTAAGACTATTGATGTTAACACAATAAAGATTTCCTCTCACGATCCCGTGCCTAGAGTGGCACCCCTCATTATCACTTCTCCAAGACCGCCCATATTCCTCCGACAAGGCTATTCCGTGGAATTATGGAGTGATGTTTACTATCATGGCGCCAAGCGAGACCCCCGACCATTGAAGATCTTACTATGAAGCTACCATTCCCGACATCGACAACATCACCGGATCCAAGAAGGTGACCGTAACCTAGGGTATTCTCCGTAAATCTCTCCAAAAGACACGTGACTCAACTCGATTCCGGCTATTCAACCCATTCCTGTGCTAGAGGAAAGAGCAAGAACTCATCCGCTTTAAGTCCCAAAGGAAGTTGTCAAGACACTCCAAACAAGAAATGGAGGAAATTCAAGATTATCAAGAAAAGTGACTACAATGTTGTGGAATTGGGATGACCGTCCAAGATATCCATGCTTGCTCTACTCTTGTACTCTGAGGCTCATGCTAACGCCTTGGTGAAGTTTCTGAAGAATGCTCACGTGCCGCAAGACACTACTACTGATCAATTTGAAGTTTGTATTGCTAACCTGGCTGCCAACAACGACCTAGGTTTCTCTGATGCTGATTTGACTCTTGCCGGAAGGAAACACAACAAAGCCTTGCACATCTCTGTTGAATGCAAGGGCGTTACCTTGTCTCATGTTTTGGTGGATACTGGTTCTGCTTTGAATATCCTACCAAAGACTGCTTTTGATCGACTCGATGTTGAAGGATTGGTTCTGAAGCCCAGTGATATAGTTGTGATAGCTTTTGATGGTTCTAAGCGAACAGTGCTTGGAGAGCTCATTTTGCCTGTTAAAGTCGGTTCCCAGACTTTCGACTCTACATTCTTTGTCATGGACATCCGTCCAGCTTACTCTTGCCTACTTGGACGCCCTTGGATACATGGGCAGGCCATACCTCTACCTTGCATCGTGTCGAAATATCCGGTGAAAGGGAAAGTTGTTACAGTATGTGGTGAAGAAGAATATATGGTCAGTCATCTACAGTCTTTCCATTACCTTAAGATGGAAGGTGAATTCTTTGAGACTCCCTATCAAGCTTTCGAAACAATCCCCAGAGTCATGCCTGTTGACTCTCCTGTTACTCCTGAAGTTACACAAGCTCCGCCAAGGATGGCCTCGCTAAAAGATGCTCAAGTTGCAGTTGAAGAAGGTGGTAGTGCTATTTGGGGTCAGCTCCCTGATCTTCCCTTCAAATTCGACAAGACTGGTTTAGGCTTCACTATCAAGGGTCAGAAGATGATACGCCGGGAGCGTGCCGGCCAACTTCCTTTCCGCATCATCCAGAGTGGAATCCATGCTATAGAAGACGACGACAACAACTTCGACACCAGCAAATGGATCTTCCCAACTCCCGACAACGGACTCAGCAATTGGAAGACTGAAGACGTCATACCAATCTCCTTTAGACAGGAGTAATTGCTCTTGTTTTTGTTTTGCTTTTCGTATTTTCTATGTTTTGAACAATAGACTCTAAAGCCTAGTGCCTTACCCGGGGCATCATGGCTCGTTTGTAAGGGTTATTATCTTTCATTTGCATATTTTCATTCAATAAAATCGTTGTACTTTTGCATTCTTTTGTTGTTTTCTTCTTTTACTTTATCACCCCTTCAAAAAGCTATGTGTTTCTAACACACACCCACGTGATACACTGCAGAATCACTCCAAATCTCGTTGATAACAACTATGCTATTGCTAAATATGACTCGATAATCCGATCTACCAAGCCAAGACGAAGGTGAGGAAGATTGTGAAGTGCCGGAGAACTTGTCGATCACAGAAGAAGAACGAGTTATACAATGCATGAAGAGCAAGTCGAGGTTGTGAATTTGGCACCGACGAAGATGAAAAGAGATCAAGATAGGAGCGGGTCTTGAGAATGTTAAAGAAAGGTTGGTACAGATACGAGACTACATTGAGGTTTTGCTTGGTCATACGAAGACATGCCGGGTTTAGACATTGATATTGTGGTGCACCGATTGCCGACAAAATAAGGTTTTCCAAAGGAAAGCAGAAGGTTGTCGACGCGCCCCGAGATGTCGAGAAAATCAAAGTCAAGTTATGAAGCTCAACGCCGATTTCTTAGTCACTTCTTATCCACAATGGTTGTAACGTGGTACCCGTACCCAAGAAGGATGGCAAGGTACGGATGTGTGTGGATTACAGAGATCTGAACAAAGCGAGTCCAAAAGACGATTTCCCACTTCCTCACATTGATGTTCTGGTTGACAACACCGCTCAACATAAGGTTTTCTCCTTTATGGATGGTTTCTCCTACATAATTAGATCAAAATGGCCTCAAGACATGGAAAAGACTTTCATTAATTGGGCACTTTCATAAGGTTATGCCGCTTTGATCAAGAACGCAGCGCCATCGATCGCGGCTATGGTGACATTATTTCATGACATAATTCATCACGAGATAGAGGTCTACGTCGACGACGTGATAGCTCGATCACAGACTGAGGAAGAGAATCTTGATCATTTGCAAGAACTGTTTGACAGATTGAAGAAGTACAGACTGAGACTTAATCCTAACAAGTGCACCTTTGAGTCGATCCAAACTACTAGGTTTGTTGTCATGGTAAAGGTATTAAAGTTGACCCGCCAAGGTTAGAGCTATTCAAGAGATGCCCCCCCACATCGAGAAGGAAGTTAGAGGTTTCTTGGGCCGTTTGAATTACATTGCCAGATTCATTGCACACCTAACTGCTACTTGTGAGCCAATCTTCAAGTTGCTAAAGAAAGATCAAGTGGTAGAACGGAATGACGATTGCCAGATCGCTTTTGACAAAATCAAGGAGTACCCATGTAATCCTCCTATCCCGATGCCACCTACCAAGGAAGACCTCTTATCATGTACTGATGTTGTTAGAGAACTGGGGTGTGTGTTGGGGCAACATGACGAGTCCGGTCTAAAAGAGCATGCAATATACTACCTTAGCAAAAGTTTACCGATCGGAAACAAGATACTCACAAGAAAACTTGAAACGCTTTTCTTGGCTCACGACTAAGACAAGATATGTTGACTCACACTACCTTGTTGATTTCAAGATGGATCCGATAAAATACATATTTGAGAAACCAACTCTCGTGAAGAATAGCAAGATGGCAAATGATCTTGACCGAATATGACATCCAATACACTTCTCGTAAAGCGATCAAAGGAAGTATAGTAGCCATCATTTGGCATCGTCAGATGACTATACCTATGCGCTCAATTCATTTAAGATGTTTTACTAGTCATCGATAAGAACCAGCCCAAACGAAGGACCGAACAAGGATCCCGATGGACCATGGTCTTTGATGGAGCCTCAACGCACTTGGGAATGGCATTGGCGCCATCATTACATCCCCTACGCGGACATACGCCTTTCACCGCCAGATTATGTTTCAATTGTATCAACAATATGGTCAATACGGTTGCATCATGGGTATTAAAGTCGCTATTGACTTAAGAATCATGTTCTTACAAGTATATGGAGACTCACTTTAGTGATCGCCGAATGGTGGATACGAAGCATCCGAATCTCATTCCGATCGAGAGCATGTTCTAAGTCCGATCCCTATCAAGAGATTATTTTGATCACATCCCACGAGAAGAGAATCGCACGATGCATTAGCTACTATGTCTATGTTCAAAGTTAGATGGGACAACGAGGCTCCCCTGTCATCATTGAAAGGTTCGACGAACCAAAGATATGTTATGAGCTTGATATGTAAGAGAAACCTTGTACTACGACGTGAAGAGGTATCTTGAGATTCAGAATATCCCGCAGGGCATCCGTCAACGATAAGAAGTTCTCGAGAAGATTTGCATCCAAATTCTTCCTCAAGAAAGATCTTATACAAACGAACCACGATCAGGCTTACTCCTCCGAGACCGAAATGGAACGCATCATGGAAGAATTACATGAAGGCGATTTGTACTCACCTAGTGGACATACGATGGCTAAGAAGATATCGAGAACAAAGTTACTATTGGTCCACCATGGAAGTCGATTGTCACCGCTATGCTCGTTGTCACAAATGCCGATTTATGACAAAATGCACGTACTCAATACTCAATGTTCTAACACCTTGGCCATTTGCAATGTGGGAATTGACATGATTGAGAAATGCCCACTTCCAACGGATAATGTTTCATCCTTGTGGCAATTGACTATTTCACTGCTGGAAGCAATTGTCAGAGATTTACTGTGAATGTCAGGCTCGATTCATCAAACATAATCTTATCTGGCTTATGGCACTCCGAAAGGATTATCACGATAACGCTCTAATCTCAACAACAAATGATCACCGAACTTTGCACAGCTTTAAGATAAAGCATCACAACTCTTCTCCTTATCGGCCTAAGATGAATGGCGCAGGAAGCCGCCAACAAGAACATTAAGAAGATTATACGTAAATGACAAAGTGACTTACAAAGATTGGCATGAGATGTTACCATTTGCTCTTCATGGTTATCACACTATAGTATTTAACATCAACAAGGCAACCCCTTCTCTCTCAGGTAATGGGTATGGAAGGCCCTACCTATCGAGGTTCGTATACCCTTAACCGTAGTCCTCCAAGACGCAGAGTTAAAAGATTGGGTCCAAACTCGCTTTGACCAAATTAACTTGATTGATGAGAAACGATCGATCCATCCGCCATGGATGATCTATCGTAAACGAATGATCGAGCATTCAACAAGAAGGTCAAGCACCGAGTTTACCAAGTTGGTGATCTAGTAGTCAAGCGATCATTCTTCCACAAGGTGATCCTGTGGGCAATAGACTCCCACCTATGAGGGACCATTTGTAGTCAAGACAAGATTTTCCGCGGAGCTATGATACTTAGCACCATGGATGGCGAAGACTTCCCACACCTCGTGAACGACATAGTCAAAAATACTACGATAATGAGACCCGCTAGGTCGATCGACCTAGGAAAAATAAGCATCCCTCGAACCAAAAAGGTTCGGCAAAAGTTAAGGATAAATACAAACATGTACACCGCAAGTCGAAAACTCGAAAAGGCGGTTTGGGCAAAAAGGGTATCCCAGAGATCGAAAACCCGAAAGGCGGTCTAGGCAAAAGTTAGATTGCGACGACTATGTTCCGCCCGTATCACTTATCTCAGACTACTATCAACATGCAAGATTCAAATGGCAAAATCAATCCACTCACTTTCTATCGACAAAGAAGGAGACGAGATAGTTGAAATATATGAGTACTAGCATAGTTGGAACTTAACGGATTGTTTCCATATAGCTTTTACTTTTCTGTACAAACTACTGGCCATACGCCTTTCAAATAAAATACAAGTTTTCTCCTTCATCGTTGTTGTTTGCATAAAGTCCAACGCTTGCTTTGAATGACTATATGCATTTGACAATAAAACCTAGTCACAAGCATGCAAAGGTAAACATAACAAAGTAATCACATGCTCCGTGAATGGGATGACGAAAGTCACCAATACATTCCCCCACAGAGCATGATCCCCACAGAGGTGTCACTCACCACGAACCTTCCCCAGCGGAGCAAAGGTGAATCCACGAGCAGTGATTCCACTCAACTAAGATTGTGTTACATCAATCCCCAAGCAATAACATTTCATCCCTACCGAGGTGTTTATCCCCAACAAGATATCACTCAACAATTCCCTTTTCTCCAAAGCAGCAGATCGGACTTAACTTGGTCAAATAGGCACCGGAGGAAACTTACATCTTTCTATTCCTAGCAGAGATTCCAACGGGCTCCGATTCTTCTAACCCGGCCTCCCAAGAACTATCAAGTACTCTTCACAAGATCTACACGCAAGATCCCCAACAGACACTCCTGTGCCTCCTCAAAGAGAGTCTATGTATGAGATCCTCAACAACGTGTTTCTTGATCTCTACCATCCTCAACAATATCTAGGCCTCAAGACTTGGTCGATAAGCATCGGAGGAATCAAAGTTTTCTTCTCGTGGTCTCCATTCGTCTGGCCCCCAAACAAGTCGAATCCTCAAACAGTAACATCCGTGATCCTCCTCAAGATGGATATGTTTTGAAATACTACAACATCTATCATTCATACATCTCATAAAGTCATAATATATGCATATGTCATTCATACACATCATCATGCATCATACTTTGTATATGACCATCAGCTTTCTATCAAAGTTTCTCTTGTTTTCCAAAACAGTGAAAATCACTTCGACGTAAATCGGGTCCAGATTAAGACCCGAATCCGACGAAAACTATCTCGAAGACCTCCTAGTTGTCCTCCGACAACCGGTCCGTGATTAAGCACTCAATCCACGGGAAAACTATCTGAAGATCGCCTAGTTGTCCTCCGGCAACGGTCCGTGATTAAGACCAATCCGCGACGGAAAGCTATGTGAACGACCACCCTCGCTTTCCTCCGATAACGGATCCAGGATTAATACCGCCGACGGAAACCCTATCCGAACGATCACAAGTTATCCTCCGATAATGTGCATCGATCAATAACCAGCACAACAGGGAAGATATCCATTTGGCCAACTACTATCCCTCGTAGTAATCGACAAAGATTTATCTCGCTCTCTTATTATCAATAAGAACTACAGTAGTCTCAAGGTGACGACTCATTGCTATGGACGGCATCTTAAGCCCATCTCCGACTACTTGTCAACATTTCTCCATCTTCGTATCGTCGTATTTGGTCAAAAACCAATACAAACCAATAGCTTCATCCGAGGTTGAGCACGAAGTCTAACGTACGACTCCCGCCGGATGGCATCTTAAGCCCACCTCCATGCTCCTTCCAGAACGCTCACAGAGCCTTGCATTTACTCACTCCCCATCATCGATCTTTCCAGATGGCATCTTAAGCCCATCTCCGAAGATTCTCCTATTCAGACGACATCTCGAGTCTAGCGTGTGACTTATTCCCAAGAAAAATCTTCAACTTCTCCAAATGGCATCTGTAAGCCCATTCCCGCACCATCACCAACAAATGAGTGCAAATTTTGTAGAGCTCGAGTGTTCAATCATCTTCACCTCCTGTGTCACGAAAGGCTAGCAGGCCAATCTAACCCTTCCAAAGACAAGAAGATTGAATGTGGCGTCATACCCCAAAATTTTCCCTCCTACTTTTCAAGACATTTCATACATCCATGCTCAAGGGTTCTCAAGGGTCGATCGATAAACCTCTCCTAGACAATTAACCCAAACTAGGTTTGGCAATTTATCCAGATGGACTTCTATCATCTTCAATGGTCTTCATGCCCCTCATATGCTTCAAAGATTCTCCATGTCAAGTTTCAAGCCTACAAGTCAAGTTTCCTTGACAATTGCTCAGATGGGTGAAAATCATCAGATTGGTCAAAAGTCAACAGGTCAACATACAACAAAGCATCGATTTTTGGTCAACATCCTCATTTTGAAGTTACATTCATCATTTGATCAAGGGTTGATCATGATCATCAAAAAACTCAAGATTTGCTCAAAAGTCAAACTTTCTAAATTAGGTTTCTTAGTGAAAAGTCAACCAAACTTTGATCGAGCATAACTTCTTCATACTTTCTCGTAAATTTTCCACCAACTCTTCTTTGAAGGAAATTCCATTCTCTACAACTTCATGTCTCACAAGAATGTTCAAAAATGCTTCATTTGGAAGGTATGGATCAAAACATTACAAGTCCATTTCAAAGTCAACAAAAGTCAACATTTTGTTTTGAAGATATATTGAGCATGGAAACCCAATTGAGATGAAACCAAAGAGGTTGTTTAGAGGACTTAGAGCTTCTAAAAGTCCAAGAACTCTCAAAATGTGGAAAATTGAACAAAATACACCATCCAAGTTGGGCATTTTTGAACAATTGCACAAAAGGAGATATTTGTCAAAATGCAATTTTTTCCAAACGGGCTATAATTTTATGATCCAAACTTGATCATGATATTATTTGTGACCCATTGATGTTATTATGACAATTTTCTATTTTATTGATTTATTTTGAATTTAAAACCATTTAATTCAAATTTAAATTATATAAAATATGAAAATAAGATATTTTTCAAAAGGAGTGAATTTATATCAAACTTGAGGTCCAAGATAGCCCATAGAACATGCCAAATTTTGCTAGCTCTCACATTAAAGAGAAAATCAAATTTTTCCAAAATTTGATTTTATTTGAAAATATTTATGGTACATTCATGATCCAATCTTTTTCCTTCTCTTTGCCATCCCAAGTCACTCTATAAATACCTCAAAGATTACACACAACAAAGGACACGAACCCTAGCTCAAAGCATAACCCTTATTTTGTTAAAAAATTTCAAAGTCGCCAAAATTCAACCCCATTCTCCACCCAAATTCAAGGTGTTTTGAGCATCCAACTCCTGCCTCGAGGTCTCCAAGAATCGAAACCAATCCATACATCAAGCCAAGACCATTAACTCGACCTATAGCTTGCTCCGATTTGGTAAACTTTTGAAAATCAAATTTCATTATTCATGCATTATTAATGTTGTTTGTGTGTTTGTATCGATTCAGACGATTGTTAGGTCATGTTTGAACCTCACATGCAAGCTTGAACGCCCGTAAACCGATTCACCATAGCTAGGCTTTTTGAATGCTTGAATCGAACCGTTATTTACGAATTTTAGGGCAAACTAATGGCACCATCGTGTTTTGCAGCCTCGATTTAGGGGGTAGGTACCCAGCTTTTTATTTTGCATATTTTCAAGTTTCGTGTTGTCACGGAGAAGACGACCGAGTTAGCTCCAGTCATGATCGTTGAAGACCTACAAGGTATGCGTGGCGCTTTGGAGCTCGATTCGCTCTCTCGCTCTAACTGGGCTTCATACCGATCGTGTTTGATTTTCAAATATCCATGACACGTTGACATTCATATTCAATCAATTGCAACTTTTCAAACACCAAATGCATGGTGGCGCAGTGGTTAAGGCTTTGGTTTGGAAAGATTCTCCTCATGGTCATGAGTTCAACCCCTGCCAGGACCGGTTTTCCTTTTTCCATTTTACAAACTTCATATTTTTAATTTTTCAATTTTATTTTCTTTTAATATTTTAATATTATTTAATTTATCTTTTATAATTTTTATCATGCATTTAAAAACACCAAAAAATATTTTTCTTTTTTGCATTATTTTCAGAAAATGTTTATTTAATTTATAAAATTAAAAATATTATTTTTGCATGCATATTTAATTTAATTTCTATTTTATCATTTAAATCACTTTTAATTGTTTTAATTATTAAATTAACTCCAAAATCCCAAAAATTATTTTAGCATATTAATGTTATTTCAAAGATGAAATATTTTTCTCATTCAAAAATTATTATTTTACTAACATTTTCCTCTTATTCAATTTCTCGATTTCCGATTTTCATCCGTCATGCAAAGTTATTCCGCTTCTTGACAATTTTTATCGCTTTTCATATCATGTAATTGCCTATGGATGTAATAGTTTAATTAGGATTTTTACTTTCCGCACTTTCAATTATGTATCCCTAAAGCCATGTAATAGCGTGAGATTCATCTTTCCCACTTTACTTTCCGTAATTTAATTTCTCGCACCTATATAAACTGCTAGTAATTAGGCATGTATGGCAAGATAAAATCGTATATAGCTCACTCTAATTTCCAAGATAAAATATCTCAATCAACACACTTTTCACACATGCACCCCTTTTAGGTAATTCTCTCTGTCTTTACGAATTCAAATGGTCAAGTCCTCAACGTAGAGGTATTCTAGCACCGCTGTTTCAAAACAAATCATCATAGTCCCTTCGATACAAAGATCATAAGACCCACGATGTCGCCTCCAATACATGATTGACCGATCTTTCACAAAAATGATGATAGTCCTTCAAATGTGCTAGATACCTACAAGTTGCTTTCTACGACCATCCGATGTCCCTTCGAATGTCCCGCTTACATCCAACGAATAAGGTTACCTACCAACTAATGGTATGGATAGCACTATTCTAAAGGAGCGAAAATAACATGAAAACGACTAATTTCGGTAGGTAATAAGACTTTTAGTTGCTTGCTTATCAAAAATACTTTTCACACCACACACTTTTGTCAAAATTCAAACTTTTTCAAATGAAACATTTCCAACACTTTGTATACATTCCTACATGAATCATTACAAAGTCAAAGCGAATGCCTTTTCAAAACATTTTTGTCAAAACACAGTAAAGCAAATTTTTCAAAGTGATCTAAGAGTAACTAAGAGCCCGTAGATAATCACGGATGGAAAGGGTGCTAATACCTTCCTTTTCATAACCTTTCTCCTTACTCGTAATCTAACGAAGGTCTTTTTCCTGCTCTTTTCACCTTCCCTTAATTGGATAAAAGAAAGTGGTGGCGACTTCGCTTATCCGCATTCATGTATACAAAAACCTACAAAGCCGCCCACCTGTGACATAAGGTGGTGCATTGATTCTTGAAACTATGGATGGCAAGGAGTTCCCACGTCCTTTGAATGTTGGTGTAGTCAAGAAATACTTATCCTAACTTAAATAAAAGAACAACTCGCTAAGTTGAAAACCTGTAAGGGCGGCTTACGCAAAAAAGAGCGTCTCGGTAGGCTAAAAAACTGAAAGGGAGGTCTAGGAAAAAGTTAGAGACATAAACATAATAAATTTCCAGGTAGACTCAAAATCCAAAAGTGAAGTCTAGAAAAAAGTTAAGGACTTTCCTAGAAAGTAACTACATCAAACAAGACTTGATCATAAAAGCAATAATCTGCTTGGATCATCATCGCACCTCAACTGAAGCCTATACTCAGGAGTTCAAAGTTGCTAGGGAGAATAGTGGTCATTGTATTTCAATGTATCTTTTCCATGAATTTACCATTTTCCAAACTTTGTAATCATCTATGGAGTCATGCTATTGGCAGGCTACCATTCTATTAATGAAGTTTAACCCTTTATCCAATTTGTTCGCAATCTTATTTTATTCAACTTAAAAAAATTCATTTATTATTCGTAGTAAATTTCAAAATAAAAAGATTTAACGAAACAATGTTTTTTGAATTTTTTTGCAAAAAAGAGGCATTTTACTTTAATATTGTGAATCAAAGGAATAAAAGCAGTAATTCTAATAATGAACAAGCTATAAGGAATGTTTGCTTGGTTATATTCGACTGTGATTACGTATGATTTTTCTCCCCCTAGTTGGTCGCCGAAATGGTTGAAAGAATAATCCCATGTTTTTCTTAGTGAAGCCACCAAGGCGACATTTTCCTTAAGTAGTGTTGGGATAAGCCAAAGATGATAACTCCTTTAAGACTTGTTATCCCCATGAAGTTTCTTAAATCTTCCTCAAAGAAAAAAGTTTGTGTAATCGCCGTTATCAATATTAAAGAGTGATTGTTGGATTTTCCTCAAAGTGGAATATTATTGCTCCCTAATAAAATCCGAGTGATACTCCCCTATGAAGCCTGGAAAAGATTGTTGTATCCCTCCAGTCTTTTTTGGTTTGTTGTTATATGCTCGTGCTTTGGTTATTTTCAAGCAATGTTTCCTTTCCAAGAGAAGTCAATCCTTGAAGAAGGACGTTGTTTACTTAGTTGGTGGCTCACTTTTGTTTGGATTTCCATCATGGAGGCAATTTGGCCGAGTGTTATCTTTACCCAAGTTTATTTTGTCTGGTAAACCCCAATGTATTATGTCTGTTTTGTCAACATAAACATGACAATATTCGTTCATAAGTCTTCAGAAAATCTGGTGAATATTGAAGTGAACATAAATCTTATGATAATCTGATGAAATTTGAAGTGAATATAAGTCTTTAGAAAATCTGATGAAATTTGAGGTGAATATAAGTCTTCAGAAAATTTGATGAAATTTGAAGTGAAAATAAGTCTTCAGAAAATCTGGTGAAAATTAAGGTGAATATAAGTCTTCAAAAAATTTGGTGAAAATTGAAGTGAATATAAATCTTAAGAAAATATAATGAAATTTGAAATAAACATATATCTTAAAAAAATTGATGAAATTTGAAGTGAATATAAGTCTTTTGAAAATCTAATGAAATTTGAAGTGAATGTAAGTCTTCAGAAAATCAGGTGAAAATTGAAGTGAATATAAGTCTTCAGAAAATCTGGTGAAAATAAAAGTGAACATAAATCTTAAGATAATCTGATGAAAGTTGAAGTGAATATAAGTCTATAGAAAATATGATGAAATTTGAAGTGAATATATATCTTTAGAAAATCACATGAAATTTGAAGTAAATATATATCTTAAGAAAATTTATAAAATTTGAAGTGAATATAAGTCTACAGAAAATTTGATGAGAATATATGTTTTCAGAAAATCTGGTGAAAATTGAAGTGAATATAAGTCTTCAGAAAATCTGGTGAAAAAGGAAGTGAATATAAATCTTAAGATAATCTGATGAAATTTGAAGTGAATATAAATCTTAAAAAAATTTAATGAAATTTTAAGTAAATATAAATCTTAAAAAATTTGATGAAAATTGAAGGGAATATAAGTCTTTAGAAAATTTGATGAAATTTGAAGTGAATATAAGTCTTCCGAAAATCTGGTTAAAATTAAAGTGAATATAAGTCTTCAGAAAATCTGGTGAAAATTGAAGTGAACATAAATCTTAAGATAATCTGATGAAATTTGAAGTGATTATAAATCTTAAGAAAATATAATGAAATTTGAAGTAAATATATATCTGAAAAAAATTGATGAAATTTGAAGGGAATATATGTCATCAGAAAATCTGATGAAATTTGAAGTGAATATAAGTCTTCTGAAAATCAGGTGAAAATTGAAATGAATATAAGTCTTCAGAAAATCTAGTGAAAATTGAAGTGAACATAAATCTTATGATAATATGACGAAATTTGAAGTGAATATAAGTCTTCAGAAAATATGATGAAATTTGAATTGAATAGAAGTCTTTAGAAAATTTAATGAAATATGAAGTGAATATAAGTCTTCAGAAAATCTTGTGATAATTGAAATGAACATAAATCTTAAGATAATCTGATGAAATTGGAAGTGAATATAAGTCTTCAAAAAATATGATAAAATTTGAAGTGAATATAAGTTTGTAGACAATCTGATGAAATTTGAAGCGAATATAAGTCTTCAGAAAATCTGTTGAAATTTGAAGTGAATATAAGTTTTCAGAAAATCTGGCGAAAAGTGAAGTGAATATCTGTCTTCAGAAAATCTGATCAAATTTGAGGTGAATATAAGTCTTCAGAAAATATGATGAAATTTGAAGAAAATAAAAGTCTTCAAAAAATCTGGTGAATATTGAAGTGAACATAAATCTCAGGATAATCTGATGAAATTTGAAGTGAATATAAATCTTTAACAA